>JACEIK010008178.1:20067-34965 GCA_018107945.1 Datura stramonium
TAGAGGAATGGGTCCAGTCCCTATGGGTTCGACATTCCGGTTCTCTAAAAGAGCCACTATATTACTTGCACGACCCGTACACTTGCGGTATGCGCGAAAAGAGTCGTCAGTTGATATGAATTGGTTATAAGTATGAAGCCTGTAGTGATAGCTTTCATGACAAAAGAGAACTCAAGAGATAATGATGTTAACCTAGACTTAAGAAAGGATCTAAGAACTTCAAATGGTGACTTTTAGATAAGGGGGAGATGATAAGTTAAGAAGGCCAAGTCAAGCCCTAACCGTTGCAATAGAAGGTCCCCAGAAATAATAACTATGGGATACCAATCTTTCCTATTCAGCTTCTTCCTCTTGTATTTTAGTTTACGCTATATTCTACTTATGCTTATGTTCAGACTCCAAGAATTATAGATAACCGGTCCAAAAAGCGATCCCGATCTTACTCCATGGTTCCGAAAATTCTAGCTTCATGTAATGAAGACTAGTTATATACAAACTCATGTCTCACATTATGCCCAGCTTCAAGAACCCAACCCCTCAGACTCTCCTTAACGATTTAGTAGATCATGCTACATCATGTGTATGCTCAGACTAGGCTCCTTGAGTGATTCGTGCTTGCGATTCCTTACTCTAAGACAGATGTACGTTTTACCTATATCTGGAGTGATTGTGGTAACAGATATACTCAGGATAACTTTCTATTTATACCTTAGATGCTCATATGCAGAAATTCATGAGATGCAGTTGTTTGTCTTACTAAGGAGGCAGGGAAATTCTTGGATGGTATATACTGCAGAGGAGCCGTAAGATGATTAAGTGATAGGCTTGAATGATGGGGAGTTGGTGAGGATAACAGTCTCTTTTAAAACGAGATTCCTGTTAAGATTGTTGACCATCAAGATTGTAAGTAAGTAGAAATAAAGAGGTTATTTCGGTGACGGTTATAAGGAACACTCAGCTAGTAGGAGGAACTCCTCGGGAAACCGAATTCAAAAAAAGTCACCCACTCAGATATCAGAAAGCAGTTATGGGATTTATAACTCCATCCTTAACCGCTCAATTCCAGCCCGAGGGGAACAGTTTATTCTTAGTACTCTACTTAATTTCGTGTCAGCTTCATGTCCTTTAGTTATTTTTCTCATGTCTTAGCATGCATGTTCAATTTATAAACTCAATTCAGATATGTAGATCAGCTCAGAGTCAGATACTCCATTAGCATTCAGCCCTTAGTATTCAGCTTTTGTGAATTTAGCGTTTTCCCCTAGCCTGTCAGCTCAGTCACATGGTCAGTTTCAGCTCCGATTGTTCAGCAATTGGGGGTGGTAGATTCCTTGTTAAGTCAAGGTAGGAGGAAGATTTCATACTACTTAACCTAAAAGAAACAGTTCTCAGAGAAGGAGTGGAGGCTTTCTCCCAAGGGGGAGATGGTGTACTCCGTTACCAGGGTAGACTCTATGTGCCAAATGTGGGTGACCTGAGAAAGTAGATACCAACTAAGGCACATAGTTTGAGATACTCTATCCACCCAGGTGCTACTAAGATGCACCGTAATTTATGGGATATTTAATGGCAGAACGGCATGAAGAGAGACATCATAGAATTTGTAGCTAAGTGCATGAACTGCCAGCAAGTTAAGGTAGAACGTCAGAGACCGGGAGGTATGAGTCAGGATATCAGTATACTCACATGGAAGTGGGAAGAAGTAAATATGGATTTTATTACAGATCTACCTCAGACTCGTTGGTAGCATGACTCAATATGAATGATAGTAGACCGGATGACTAATTTAGCACACTTCCTCCCGGTTAAAACTACAGACTCAGCCGAGGATTATGCTAGGCTTCATATCCGGGAGTTGGTCAGACTTCATGGGGTGCCCTTATCCATTATCTCAGGTAGAGGTACCTAGTTCACCTCTTATTTTGGGAAGTCCGTTCAAAAGGAACTTGGTACCTAGGCCAAGCTCAGCACAACTTTTCACCCACAGACAGATGGACAAGCTGAGCGGACCATCCAGACCTTGGAAAATATGCTATTTCAAGGGTAGTTGGGATGATCACTTGCCTCTCATCGAGTTTTCATACAAAAACAACTACCACTCCAGTATCCAAATGGCCCCATTTGAGGCATTGTATGGTAGGAGGTGTAGATATCCTATCGGGTAATTTTAGGTGGGTGAAGCTACTCTAATCGGGCCAGACTCAGTCCATGAAGCTATGCAGAAAGTAAAACTCATTCGAGAAAGATTGAAAATAGCTCAGAGCCGTCAGAAATCTTATGCTGATGTGAGGAGAAGAGAATTAGAGTTTGCAGTGGATGACAGGGTTTATTTAAAGATTTCACCCATGAAAGGGGTGATGAGATTTGGGAAGAAAGGAAAACTCATTTTGAGATATGTGGGACCCTATAGAATTCTAAGGTGAATTGGGAAAGTAGCCTATGAGCTGGAATTACCATCAGAGTTATCATTTGTGCATCTAGTGTTCCATGTGTCGCTATTGAATAAGTGCAGTGGTGATCCAACTTTAGTTGTTCCACTAGACAGTGTAGGAGTGAAAGATAGTCTCTCTTATGAAGAGGTCCCAGTTTATATCCTTGACCGTCGGGTTCGTAAGCTGAGGAACAAAGAAGTATCTCCATTCAAATTCTTGTGGAGGAATCAGCATGTTGAAGGAGCTACGTGGGAAGCCAAAGCAGATATGATGGTTAGATACCCACATATATTCCCTTCCATCTCAATTTCAGTTTAAGGTATCCATTTTCTCCCTAAAACTCTATTCAGTTTCATGTTCAGTTTACGTGCCCAAATTTCTTTCATGTCAATGTGTGTAAGTGTGACTCATGGATTCAGTTCGGTCATGTAGTTCGGTTCGGAGACATTCATTCCATTAGTTTCAGCTTTCATGATTAGTATTTGAGTATAATGATTGCAATTCTCTATTTTTCTATGTGTTTTCCAACATTTGAGGACGAGTTTACCCAAGGGGGAGATATTGTAGTGCCCCAAAAATCCTAAGACCAGACACGGGAGTTGAAATAGAGAAAACAGGATTTTCTGCACCAGGTCACAAAACGAGTCATCCTGTGATCCGTGGGGTAGGCCACAAGTCATGGAGTGACTATTAGGGAAGGGTTTGGACTTGGTTAAAAATTTGGGGATTTGAGTGATCACGGGTGTGACCATGAGTCGTGGTCATCTGCACGACTCATTAGGTCACTCGTGGTCAAGGATGGGAGAAGGAAGAAGAAAAATGGGGCTATGTATTTAACGAGTCCTCACCACGACTCATTGGGAACACCACGAGTCGGGTTTCGCCCATGGTGACCCCTTGGTAATTTCTAGCAGTGTTGAGGATGAGAGGTGACCACAAGTTGTTGTCACCATTAATAACCCGTTATGTCCCCCGTTGTCACAGTAGTGGATTTTTGGCAGTGGACTTCATGAGTTGGACCACAAGCCGTGGTCACTAGGCACGACTCGTCCAGTCCCTCGTTGGGACTGGTAGAGTGATTTTTCTGCTAGATTTTTAGGGGTTTTTCTGTAATTTCCCAAACTCCTAGTCTCTAAACTACGTCATTTTTTGCTCGTTCATGAGGGAGTTAAAAGGGTGATTGACGTTTTCCTATCACCCATTCTCTCGATACCTAAACTTAGTACATAGAAACTCTCAAGGCTAGCACTAGGGCAATCGATTTCTTCTCAGATTTTTAAGGAATTCTCTCCGGGATTTCTTCACCAGGTATGTGGGAATTCAACAAGGGAATAGTTCTTCCCTTGTGTCCCTAAAAATCTTCTTTATCTTCTCTATCAATTATAGCTCTGAACTTCCGAATGTGAATAAATGATATGTCAGACTTCGTTTATAGAATGTGGAATATTGTCTATGTGATTGTTATCATATTTTCACTACCTAGTTATCATGTTAATTCTCATTCATGCAATGATGGTTTTAGCCGTATCTTTGAATTCAGTAAACTAGAATTTGCCTGTTGGAATAGTTTCTTCCTTGGGGCTTGATTTTTATCAATTGGGTTTCCCCTACTTCTAGAAAATGTTGAGAATTCAGTCAGATTCATGTTAGTCTTGTCTCAGTCAGATTTTAGCAACCTCGGTGTTGTCAAGAAAAATGTCAGCTGATCAGTTTGATCTCAGTTAATTTTGAGGTGTCAGTGATGCCTCCCAGTTATTAGAATTTAGACTCATACATTAGTTATTAGATTTTTGTGGTTCTTTATATGGTTACGACACTTCCAAATAAGCATCTCTGACCAGTATTAGAACCACTAGCTTTAGCCTTAGTTTGTTCTTTAAATGGCTACGACGCTCCCACATAAGCAAATCTAACCAGCCTTAGAACACCAGTTTCCAAATCCAGTCCGATAATACTCTCAGGGTAGTCTCAGACAATATCCCTGAGCTAGTTGTAGTCTTGGGCCTTCAGCATTGAGCTATCCACTTGGTAGTAGTAGTCATGGTAGGACTATCCAGTGGGAGTAGGACTTAGCACCGAGAGGACCGAGGTTCCAGCGCACCCAGGTTCCCAGAACATTGCCACCATAGGTTATATTTTATTGGCCTCATGGCCCCAGAAATTGATCTCACATTCCATGCCTTCATACCCTGGCAAGGTATATTGGGTCCTACCGGTAGGGTGTGTACATCAAACTCCACGTCTAGCTTACGTGGTTATATGTCGGTTATAGCATCTCCCACTAGTCAGTTCAGTTTCAGATTAGCTCAGCTCAATTCAGTCTCAGTTTAGCTTAGTTCATAATAGTTTCAAACTACTCAGTATAGTTATTAGTTTAGTATAGTAGTTCAAATTAGTATCTCAGATTTAGGGCATGTCTTTGACCATCAAACAGGGTCATTTTGACCATTTCAGTATATCACAGTTATTCAGTTTCAGTATTTCAGCTGGTCATTGCATGTCTTTCTAGTTCAGTTATTTTATTCCTTGTGTATAGTTTCTCCTACTTACTCAGTACATTCAAAGTACTGACGCATACCTTTCATGTTGTATCGTTTTACGATACAGCTACAAGCTCTAAGTCTCAGCACCGTTAGCATACCTTGCTCAGAAGTTCAACTGCATCATTGGTGAGTCCTCATCTTTCGAGGACGAGGATTATTTCTTTTCAGTTATATTTCTTTTGTTAGAATTAGAGTTAGCTAGGGGCTTGTCCCAGCAACTCATCAGATAGATGGCTTTCAAACACAGATATAGATTCAGATTTTTCATCTTTGTTCTAGTTGTTCTAAACCTTATGATTTACTACTTCTTCATAACTATTTTATTTTATTATTTTAAAGCTTCCGCTATGTTTTTACTCAGAATGCCAGTGTTATGATAGACCATGGGTTGACTTGGGGTTACTTGTAACCCCAAGTACCATGTCCCATCCAAGGTATAGACTCGGGGCATGACACTTATGTTCTTGAACAGAGATGACAATCCTATATGTTGTAACTAACTTCTACTGGTAGATTATGATTATATATGTTGTGATTAGCTATTGTCTATAGATTATGATTATATAAGTTGTGGTTAGCTTCTAAAAGATGTTTTGAGAGTATATTGTAGTATCCCTCATCGGGAAAGAGTATGCCAAGTGTGACTCACGCTAGGAGCATCATAGGAACTCCTCTATTTGTCTGTTTACAGTAGTAGTAGAATTCTGACATTTTGCTGTCAGGCCAAGGCCTTAGAAGTTTATGGTAGTTGTTTGGCTTGATTTCGTAAGTTGGATAGTGTAGGGAACAGTTGGGTGATATAAATTTTAGTTTGATGCTTGTATTGTCAATGAAGCTTGCCCAGAGGCCAATGGCATACCATGACGCCTCCAGGGCCAGAAGCTAGATTGGATGGTCTTACCCTAGAGTTAGCGGGCCAGAGTTTCCTAGTGAATTGAGTAACATCCTTCCATATAGTTGGCTACCGTCCGTGACCATATAGCTCCTTTCGACTTAAAGTTGGTTGTATCAGCTGCTCAAGAAACCACCCTAGCTGCCAATAGTCTAATGGACTATGCGATGTCCTAAGTAAGTATCTTAGTAGCCATTATACGTGGGGCTAAAGCCTCTGGCTATTCATACAGATGCCCGCGTACATGTTTCCTCGAAGGGATAAGTCTAAGTATACTTGCCTATGGGGCTACGGATTGATCACAGAAGCTACATGTTGTCAGGACAAACCAGATTGATGCCGATGAACTAGAACCTCAGTATTATGTTAAGGCTATCCTTCGGCAAGTTAAGTTTGTCATAGATATAATACGACCTGTATATTTTTTTTACTCCAAAGTAATCCTATTGTGAATAGCTGTTATAAGTAAGATTGAGATGACAACGATGACATAGTAACCCTTGTCATAAGTTAAACCCTAGTTAGCTTGATCTCTGCATACGACTCCTGGATTGTTGGATGTTTTCTTGCCTACGAGGCTATGCTCGCAGGAGAAATATGATGTCCGAATGGACCATATTGAGGCCGTGAGGGCTGTGTTGAGATACCCATATGCTCACAGGAGCAGTATGATGTCTGAAGGGACCGGATTGAGGTCGTGAGGGATATATTCAGATACCCATATTCTTGCAAGAGCAATATGATGTCCGAAGGGACCAGATTGAGACTATGAGGGCCGTATTGCAGTTAGTCACCTCCAGAATCCTCTATGCCTCAATGGAATCATGACCCTCAGACGAGCGAAGGATCGGGGTCCAGATACAGGAGCCCAGATAGCTTAGATGCAGTTATAGGAGCACAGATGGCTCAGATACAGTTACAGGAGCCCAAACGTCTCAGATACAGTTACAGGAGCCCAGAAGGCTTAGATACAGTTATACGAGCCTATATGGCTAAGATAAAGCTATAGGAGCCCAGACGGCTCAGCCTAGATGGCTCAGATATAGTTACAGTTATAGTTACTTGTAGGGCATTAGGGGTATTTTGACTGATTGGCACCTGTCGAGACTTATGGGGGCCCAAGTAGGTTATCTCTGTATTGATTGTACCTTCTAGGATTATGGGGGCCAGGTTAGGTTCTTGTTTGTATACTTGACTTTTAGCTATAGCTTATGAATGCATAGTTGTACAACTTCATCTCATATACGTGTAATGAGCTATTAGATGCAGGTTATGGATAAAAAATCTTACAGGTTTTCTTCAGCCCCTTCTTGCTACTTACTTTCAGTCTTTATCATCTTCTATTCCATTTTTTACTACTGCCTTACATATTCGGTACATATTTTACTGATGCCCAACTATGGGGAGCTGCATACTTTCCTGCAGGTTTAGACAGACAGAGTGCAGGACCACCGTTAGCAGTTTTTTCGAGTCAGCAAATCTGCCAGCTCCTTTCATTCGAAGCTACCAGGTTGTAGAGGTTTATCTGTCTTTTATTTATATAGCATTTGGGTAGGTCGGGGATCTGTCCCGACCAATATTTTCACTCTTAGAGGCTTGCAGACGATAGTATTTAGTTAGTTTTTTGTTGTTGGCTGAGTGGGGCCCATGTATGTCTTATTTTATAAGTTGGCCGTGTGGGGCCTAGTATAGCTACTTGTTTTCATTCCTATTATAACTAGACAGCATAGTGGTCTTGTCGGCCTGCATTTGATCCCTTTTATTGTTATATTGGTTGGGCTAGCTATTTTCTTTTACAAGTGTTGAGTGGCCTTGTCAACCCGAGGCTGTGTTTACACCCAAGATATAGCAGTTTGTTTTCTTGATTTTCAGTCACTGGTAGGCACCAGAGGTGCATATGCCCAGCCAGCTCAGCCCAGATTCTAGTGTGGCATTAGGTTCCAGTCATGCCTCCCAAGGTGGTTTGTGACAAACTTGATATCAGAACAAGTCGTATCTATAGGAGTCTATAAGCCATTTCTAGTAGTCTTGCTTAGAAATATGTTGTGCACCACATTTTATAAGCAGGAGGCTATGAGGCATGATAATATGGTTACCCCTCCTTTTCAGATCGTGCCATAGAGCCGAGTTGTATAGGGATGAGTCCCTAATCTTTCATTTTTATGTCTGGCTAGAATAATGTTTGATATGGGAAAGACTTCAATCAGCCGCAAGTCAGCTATAGCAGTAGGAGAGTGTACTAGTGAGATGCCACAGTTGGGAGACAGTCAGCCTAAGGGCAGAAGCAGACGTCTTTTAATCTCCCCATCATCCTCCCAGGGGCACCAGGAACATCATAAGATAATAGTTATGTCAGCACCACCCTAGAATTTTTCTACAGCCTCAGAGTAGGAGATCAATAATATAGTATATGTATGATTTGACTTACTTTGTAGATATTTAGCCTCTAGTATGGTTCTTTATTGACAACGTCTGNCAGCCTCAGAGTAGGAGATCAATAATATAGTATATGTATGATTTGACTTACTTTGTAGATATTTAGAACTAGATAGGGGCGACAGTTAATGATTGGGTTACTTGAGATATGCAGAGGATTGTGCAGGGTTTGTACCTCTAGCTTTTAAAAATGTATTGAGTTTCGTACCCTAACCCTGTTATGGAATGATAGGGTTATTTCCTGCCTCCCAATCTTTTCTCAACATGATAGAGAGCATAAGTATTAACGCGGTGTTGCCCAGAATAAATAGTAAAAGAGAGCTAGAACCGTTGATTTCGAGAAAGTGTTAGAAAGTGGTTAAGACCCTTAGTGCTTAAATAAGTCACCTAGACTCTCACGGCAGTAAATCAGGACGGTACGTGAGAATGCTAGCAGCACTAAAGTACGGGTGAGAGCCCATGAGCAGTAGACCCCCAGTAATAGTAAAGCTCAGGCTATAAATAGACTAGTTCCGCTTCAGTGAGCTAATGACGATAGTGAATACCGAACAAATAATGGCTACGACCCTAGCTTATTGTGTTAAGGAATGGAAAGAGTATGCGGTAGGAATTGGCCCGAGGGCAGGATAGGATAATACAGTTTAGTAGACTTGACCAGTAGTATCCTTGCTAGCATGATGCATAAGGGACGAACCCTGATTTTCAGCCTATAGAAATGAGGGCAAGACAAGAACATCTAGCTCTAGAGGGGAACAGAACCTCCTCTAGGCTGTAATAGTTGGATAGAGCTTGGAATCGCCACTGAATGTCAAGAAATACGCATCAGGATGACATTTAGAGGATAGTGAGGTTGTAACCTAGAATACTGCAATGTTACCACTAGTTGGAGAGGCAAAGGAGTGACGGTATGGAGACCCTAGCCTAGTGCAGCCAGAGATAAGGCCCAGTAGAAGGAGTCACCGACCTTTGAAATAGTAGGGGACAGAGTCTTGAGACCTAGAGGTTGACTCTATGTTCTAAATGTGGCATAGCTTTGTCAGCAGATCGTAGCAAGGCATACCATGTTCGTTATGCCCCTACCCAGGTTTGACAAAAACGCGTTAGGTTATAAAAGAGATCTACTGCTAGCATAGGAAGAAGAAGGATATTACTGAGTTGTGCGTAAAGCTCCAATGGCCAGCAAAGAGAGGTTGGACATCAGAAATCGGGCAGGCTAATTCAGGAGATAGTCATGCATGTGTGGAAGTGAGAAATATACAATATGAATATAGTTACAGGGTTAACCTGTACTAGGTGTAAATTCAATCCTATTCAAGTCCGTGTCAAAAGATAAATGAGATTAATTCATTTCCTGTCGGTCAAAATTATGTTTCAGCTAAAGATTACGTTGAATTAAATACTAAAGAAATATTCCAGCTATGTGGGGTCTCAGTGTCTATTAAATTTTGAAAAAGGACACCACAACTTACGGCTAGGATTTGGAAAAGCTGTCAGAACAATTTGGAATGCAAGTTAATTTGAGTACAGCCTCCCGTCCCCAGACAATGACCAAGCAAAGTGCACGACTCAGACGCCCGAGGATGGGTTAAGGGTGGAAATGTAGGTCCCCTATATGACAGCCTGAAGCAAGTAAGTCAGGGATAATTGAACCTAGCATACTGCATCAGTCAGAGGGAAACAATTAAACTAATTCAGAGATATATACCAGTAGCCCAGGGTCGTTAGAAGTCTTATTCTAGTGTATGGAGAAGTTAGAGATTGAAGCAATAATGGGATGTTCCTGAAAATTTTTCCAATAAAGGGCATTATGATATCCGACAAGCAGGGCAAGCCCAGCCCTAGATTCATTAAGCTTTACCGGGTCCTCTAGAAGATCGGCCAAATGGCCTACTAGATAAAGTTACCTTCAGAGCTAAGATTTGTTCAGCAACACTACGCAAGCGCATAGAAGACCTTGTCTCAGATTAATCCAATTAGGGATATTCAAGGTACAAAAGCACTGTTCAACGGAGAGACTCCAATAGTTATAGGAGCCATCCTGGGAACCGAAGTTGTAGCTTATTAGAGTATCATGGGAGGGGATAGAAATCTAGAAGAAATGAATTGAAAAACTACGAATGATGCAAGGTCCGAATAGTTTCAGTTGTTTTAGTCTCTACGACGATGGTATACAGACTTAGACAATTTAAGTTAAGGTAAGATAGTTTCATATGTCATACAATTGACTTTGTTACTATTACTATTAGTTGTTTACATATATGTGGTAGAGCTACGTTTCAGTTGCAAGTAGCGTCCTGTGAGACGCTTGTGTTGGATTTTCTACGTTTCAGGTTTTCTGGATAGTCCACACTATAGAGAAGACTCTGCTGAAATCTTCCTGGCGATAGTTAAAGGAATCGAGTCTCTTACGCTTAAGATTACATTCGAGGATGAATGTTCCTTGGGGGCGATGATGTTACCCCCATAAGTTTCTATCATTTAGCCAATGAGTTTATAGGTATGTTGAAAGTTTTGGAAAAAGGGCTCAGGGAATGAACACATGAGCACGTTGTTACACCCCGTAAGATGTTAGCGGTTAGTGTGCGTGCATGTGGACTTGTGAGGAGTAGAGAGCGAGTTTGACGCGTACGGGGAAAATCCTCGGAAGCAGGGTTGAAGAGTCCAGGCCGCGAAGGGCCAGTACAACGCGCTAGCCTTCCTGTGCGATGGGAGGCGCAGCGCGCCAGGCACATGAGCGCCCTGGGAGGCGTGACGCAGCGGGCCCCTTAGCGCATTGGCCAGCGCTGGGTGCCCCTAAGTCCACCGCCCATGTTAATATATATACTCCCTTTGTTCAATTGAAATCATTTTAATATATCTCCCTTGGCCAGAAAGGAAAGGAAATGCAACCTTCATATTTTCATCAAATTACATTATTAAATGTTGTCCAAATGCAAATTAATTTTGGATAACAAGTCCTAGGCCTACGGGAAGCATTTCTACGGAATTATTTCTCGAAAATTCGCTCCAAATACTAGAACCCCCCCCCCAAGTAAAGGTTGCCGGAATTGCTTCAAATTTGAATCCTAAACGGCAACAGGCAAAAGGTAAGCATTTCTCCCTTCTAAACTCTCGAGAAATTGCGGGTTTTTGCTGAGTTATTCAGATTTGAATTATAGTTGATATTATTATTGAAAGATATCGTGATTGGCCGAATTTAGTATTGAAACTAGCCCTATTCTCTCAGTATAAGGACTATAATTAAGTGGAACTGCTGGCTTTAGGAAGGAACTAATCAGTTAAATGAGAATCCACATTTGAGGTATATTAAGGCCTATTCCTTTGGCAAGTTATTCTCGTCGTACAATGATATGACTTATGTTTTTGAGCATAGACAATGATCCTTCTTGTTGTAATTAATTGTTGCTAGTATAAAAGATCCATGTATGTCATGGTTAGCTGTTATCAGTAGATTATGATTACATATGTTGTGGCTAGCTTCTAAAAAGCATACTAAGAGTATATTATAGTATCTCTCATCGGTAAAGAAGACGTTAAGGGTGACTCATGCTAGAAGTGTCATAGAAATTCCTCTTCCCTGTTGTTCACTGAGTTAGTAGAAACGATGTTTTGTTTCCATGCCTAGGCTTCAGATGTTTGTGGGTAATAGTTGGGCCTGAGTTAGTAAGTTGAACAGCAAAGGTGCAGCCGGGTGATATAACTATCAGTTCGGCTCCTGTATTATCAGTAGAGCTCGTCCAGAGACCGTTGGCATACCTTGATGCCTCCAGGGACAGAATTATGTTAGTATGACCTTACCCCAGAGTCAGTGGCACCAGAATTGCCTAGAGAGTTGAGGGTCAGTCCACCATATAGTGGCTATCGCTAATGACAGTTAGTTTTAGTCGACGTGGTGCCTATCGCACAGGCCACTCAGGGCACCACCTCGTTGTACCAGCCTGATAGAGCAGTAAATACCCTAAGGGGTGGAAGTTCTATTAGTATCTAAATACAGGGCCAATGCCCCAGCCTACTCTTATCAGATATTCAGGTGCAGGTTGCCGAGAATGGACAAGTCCAAATAAACACACCTACGAGGTTTTTTTTTGGTAAATGACCTAACCCAAGGGTCAATATCCCTCGTGGCGGTCAGGGGCTGAGCAACACCCCCAGGCCTTAACATAAATAAGCAAAAAATATGTACAAGGAGGGGGACATAAACCTTACCTCCGATCCTATAGTGGTTCATAAGTCGGCCATCCTACTAAGGTTATCCAACTCATCCCCGATACTAGAAATGGAAACCTAGAGACTATGCACCTAAGAAGAGAGGACTCCTCTCCAGTACAAAATTCTAGGAAAGCAGTAAATGAGGGAGACTCTCCCTTTACATAGAAATGCAAAGAGAAAATCCTATGCCCTATAGGGCCTTTCCTCACTAAGGTAAAGTGAAGAAAGTCAAAGTAACACCAAAAAAGTACATGAGTGCACCCCTAGACCAGTGTGGTTTGAACCCCAACACTGTGTACCACCCAGGCACTAAATACGATCATGGTGGCTCTTTGATCCTCTTGGTATTCGTCCTTATGAAGCTAGGCAGGCCCATCTTGTCCGTCTTAAGTAGTCCTCTAACGTGCACTAGTAGATCTTGAAGGCAGGAGAAATGAGCAGCAACAATAGAAGTGTGACTATGTTTGGACAGTGCATCTACAATGGTATTGCCCTCTCTGAAGATGTGGCGGCATGAGAAGGTGTGAAGTTGTTTGATGGTGTCCTGAAGTCTGATAAAGGTGTGGTGGAGATGCCAAGGAGGAGAAAAAGTGCCCCTAATCCAACCAACTAGGAGCTCCGAATCAACCTCAAGAATGGCATCAGAGTGGCCATTATGAAGGCACCAAGTGAGACCAATATAGACTGCTTCCAACTCCGCCTGATTATTTGTCTCATGTCCAAGGGGGTAGCAAAAGAATGAATAAGATCTCCATAGATATCCCTAATAATACCACCTTCCCTAATCCTTCTCGGATTGCCAAGGGAACCACCATCTGTATTGAGTTTGACTAGTCCAGGGGCCGGCCTAGACCATTGAACTCTAGTGACTCTAATCTCGTGTGTACATGACTCCACTCTAGAACAAAGTTCTCCCCAATTTGGAGGCCAGTTAATATAAGGAAAATCTGTCCTCAAAAGTTTGTAAATATCTCTAATAATACCGTACTTCACCCTCATCAAGTTAGACTATTTGGAACCATACTTAGCAGCACACCTGTTCTTCCACAGGTTCCAACAAATAAAGATAAGGAGGGATATAAGAAGAGTTTTGTGGGGGTCACTACAAGGTTTTTGAGCCCACCAATGCATAAGAAGGACCCTGAGAGGCATATCATGGTGTTTGAAACCCATAGTTGTAGATAAAGGGGTCCAAACCGCAGTAGCAAAATTTTCGGAAACCATCATATGTTGAACATCCTCATAGCCTCTGTCTTGGCAACAAACACATTCTATAGAAACATCCGGATCAAAAACAAGAACTCTGTCTGTTGTAGGGAGCTTATTTCTAAGCGCCCTCCATAAGGTAAAGGAACATTTAAAAGGTACATGGTTCTGCCATGTTCTCCTGTCAATAAGAGTGGTCTGTTTGGATCTCCTGATCATTGCCCAGGCAGAGGAAGAAGAGAAGGTACCAGAGGTAGTGGCCTTCTAGAAAGGCTGATTATGTCTATCTGGGTGAAAATGAATTTGGGTGATGAGAATTTGTGCAACCAAGTGCTGCGGGAGCTGCTGCTGAAGTCGGTTTATCCTCCACTGGCCGTGGTGTAGAAACTCTGAAACTGTAGCCTTGTCTGGTCTTCCTGGCAAGGTCTTGTGGGTAGCAAGAGTTCCAATACCGAGCCAGTTATCCCACTAAAAACTAGAGCTGCCAGAGTAAACCTTCCATAAGATGTTTTCCTCTGCCACCTGCTTGTTAGTCATGAGCTTCTTCCAAGTTTGGGAATCACCTGAGTCCCACTTTTTTGATACCGGGTGAGAACGCTGACAATATTTGGCTAGAAGAAAGTCTCTCCAAAGAGAATCCTTAGTCCTAAAATTCCACCACAGTTTGAGTTCTAGGGATTTGCAAACTTCGCGAATTTTCCTGAATCTGATCCCATCTTCATCACAGGGATAGCATAAGGTATCCCAAGAGTACCAATGATACTTCTTTCTATCATTTTTCATACCCCAGAACAAATCCACTATCAATTTCTCAATCTCTTCTAGAACAGTTTTAAGAGGAGAAATGGAACTGAGAAGGTGAATGGGGAGTGACTAGAGCACATATTTGATGAGGGTAGCTTTTCCCCCATAACTAAGCATTTTCTACTGCCACCCTAAAATCCTTCCTATCACTTTATAAATAATATCTGAGAAGTAGACAAACCTCTGTCTCTCAATATAGACTGGACAGCCAAGATAGGTGATGGGGGACTCTTTCTGTGAGAATCCCGTAACCGCCTTAATAGTAGCCACAGTAGGAGGGTGGACATTAGTAGGAACCATGAAGTGAATTTTGTTCCTGTTAATGAGCTTCTCCGAACAACCTTCATAGTCAGTAAGGGTCTGTATAACCAACTCT
>JACEIK010008178.1:44912-65722 GCA_018107945.1 Datura stramonium
TATATAAAATTACATGAAAATGTATATAATTAATTAGATAAACAAGGTAAAACTAAGTTATAAAGTATCACTTGGACATGCTATTTTGCCCACGATCAAACGTACCTGTAGAATAATGGCTATGGCCCTAGTTTGTTATGTCGAAGGACACAAAAATTATATGAATGAAATTGGCCTCAGTGCGGGTCAGAATGATACAGGTCAGTAGACTTGGCTAGTAGTATCCTGGGCAATAAGATGCAGGAAGCATGATCCCCAAATATCAGCCCCTAGAAGGGGAATACATGAGTATCTAACTTTGTACCCCTAGTTGTGGAGGCAGATGAGTGACGGTACGGAGACCCTAGCCTAGTGTAGTCTGAGATAAGGCCCAACAGAAGGAACTACCGGCCCTTAAGATAGTAAGGGATAGAGTTTTGAGACTTGGAGGCTGACTCTATGTTCTAAATATAGTAGAGTTTCGTCAGTAGATTATAGCAGGGCATACCATGCCCGTCATTTTCCTCACTAGGGTTTTACAAAAGTGTGCTAGGTTATAAAAAAATTTTACTACTAGCACAGGAAGAAGAAGGATATTGTTGAGTTGTGAAACAGAGCACTAATGACCAACAATAGCAGGCTAGGCAGCAGAAACCGAGCGGGCTAACTCAGAGAATAGTCGTGCCTACATGAAAGTGAGAAGTAGACAAGATGAATATAGCTATAAGGTTACCTCATACGAGGCGTAACTATGATCCTAGTGTGTTGTTGTTGAGAAGTTAATGAGGTTAACTTATTTCTTGCCGAATAGAATGACGTTTCAGCTAAAGACTACGCCGAATTGAATATGAAAGAAACATTCCGGCTATATGGTATCTCAATGTCGATTAACTTCTGGCAAAGGGGCATAACCCACAGCTATGTTTAGGAAGAGTTATTAGGACAGATTGGGACGCATGTTAATTTAAGTACCACCCCTCGTCCCCAAATAAATAGCCAAGAAGAGCACACGACTCAGACACCCAGAGTTATGTTAAAGGTGGGAGTGTAGGTTTCCTATATAATGACCTAAAGCAGGTAAGTCAGTGATAATTGAACTGAGCATACTGCATCGGTAGGAAGGAAACAGATAAACTAATTCGGAGATATGTACCGGCTGCCCAGGGTCTGATAATGCTCAAACCATACCTCCTACCGAAGTACGAAGCGGACGTTGTCAATAAAGAACCCAACTAGAGGTTGGGGTCGATCCCACAGGGAATATGAAAGATCTAGACTAATGCCGGTAAGAGAACTTGTTGGGTAGTTACTCCAAATTGGAGGTTCTAAAGAAAACAATAATTAAAAACAACTGTTAAAACTTTGGTTGAAATCAAGGATGAAAGATAACTAGTGTTTGTGTTCCCTATGGGTTCATAACTGCTTCGGATATACATATGTGATCATCACCAATGCTTACGTGTAGAACTGATAACTTAGGTTCATTCAAACAACTGGTTCGTCCCTATTGAATGACTATACTCAATCACCGGGTCAGGTCTCATGAGCGATTGCAAACTAACCATTATCAATATGTCCCAAATTTAACTATCCTGCAACCACAACTCAAGTTAATACAATGATCATCAAGATTAAGGCTTTGTTGTAATTCTCTTTTCCTAATCCCTACTTGTCTAGGCTCAAGAAAGTAAAGAATTCAAGCAAGTCCTAATGTTGTAAACCATTAATAAATGTTTAAGCATGAAGAGAATACAATACAAGTATTTTGCATTGGTATTGAATCACTTTTATGCAACCCTAGCTTGTTGATCCATCATGGTTCCCACAACCCTAACTATGGAGGTTTTAGCCTCTCATAGTTGCAAGATTGTGATTTCCATACATAATTAAATACATAAATCAATACTTACAATTATGGATGAGAGAAAAACTTCTTTAAATAAATCAGCAAAATCCTCAAGAACAAAGTATGAATATAAAGAGAAAATCAAGAAAATGTTGATCACAAGCCAATCAACTCAATTATATATTCTATCCCTCAATTCTCATTTCTTCTAATGTTAACTAACGATTATCTAATCTCCTCTCATGAAAATAAAACATAAAACGTATTTATACAGACATAAAAATCCTTTTCCTAGGCTAACAGGGTGAATTTCCATAACTGATGTTGCTTGTGTCACGACCAATCCTACGACCCGTAGCAGGTATGTATGGGTCATACCTGCTTCCCTTATATCATTGGCTGGCTAAAATTTGGCTAAGTGTTGGCCCTTAGTACGACTCATACATGTGTCCTACAAGTCGTACTGTGCTTCTGTGGTCTGACTTTGAGACTTTTCAATTTTTCTGAAGTTCTTCATGAGTGATATGGTACGACTTGTACCTTGATGCCACGATTCATACTTTCTATCCATATCAGGAGTCAGCCTCTTGTGCAAATTTTCTGAATCTTTCTACGACTTCTACTCTACGACCCGTACCAGCAATGTACGACTCGTAATGAGAGTAGTAGGATGCACTCTTCATACTTAGCCATCTGAAACTTCTCACGATCTGCAGTACGGCTCATAGCACCATCCTACGGCGTGTATTGAGAGTTCTGACTTAAGCCTATTTTCTGCACTTTCAGGCTATCTTTTGCACATTCTTGCTCCAACACCTATTTGTCGTATAACCAAATAAAAAGTGCCTTATATCCATATAAACATACCTAAGTCCATACTATTTTCATAGTTTTGAGCATCGAAAGTGTTGTAAACTCACAGCACATCAATACTCTCAACTTAAGATTTTTGCATGTCCTCAGGCAAAGAAAAGAAAAACTAAATACGATGCTCAAATAGAAAATAAACCTAGGATACTATAGCCAACACCAAACAAATCTTGCACTATACATTAAACAATTTCTTACCCTTTTCCATGAACCAACATCAGCTAATGTACTACAAGCAACCATAAAACATGATAAATAGGGATCCAGACATGTCATCTAGCTATCAACAGGCAATCAAGGCATCACTGATGCTTTTCACACAGACCAATGGTAAAAGTAAACATAATCCATGTACCCTTGCAACAAAGGAAGTCCCCACTCACAGATATAGTATCAAATATTGCATGGGACTAAACCAGCAAGATGCTCACTCTCACAAAAAAGACTCAAGTACTATGTATCAGATACCATAGGCTAGCCCTTATTTTCTCTGCTTCAGTTTATCAGACGGTCGGATTAGGATCACTATAGAACTTTTTGTGGCTTGTAATATAGGCTTTAGGGCTAGAAATGATAAATATGAAAGATTTTATGAGTGACTATCCCTTTCTTGGCACTATATACATTGGTTTCACCAGTCACCTATTTCACCCTTTATGCTTTTCATTCCTTTTCTTCCCCTTTCACCTCTTTTATGTGCATTTGTATGGGTGTGGTGTATTTTCAACTTTTCAAGCATTTTACATTTTTTTTCTCTTTTTCTTTGAATTTTCTTTTTCCAATTTTCCAATTTTCTTTTTCACACCACACCTCATTTTTAACCATTTCTCTTTTTTTTTCCTTTTTCTCGTTCCCATCATTTATGCACCCCTACTCTAGCCACCCTCAACTTAGGCATTTTTCCTATGTTGAGGTTCACAATCCAAGGAAGGACCAGGGCCAAAACAGGTTCATTATAAAAAAAATGGGTACGGTTCATCGGTTAATCAAAGAAAAATGGTCTATAATAGGCTCAAAATTGGGATCAAGGGAATCATATGATTTTGGTAGGGTTATTTAGGCTAAAAGTGAGCTTAACAAAGAACAGCCTATGATCATATCCTAACCTACCATCCTTAACCTGTGCAAAAATTAATCGGGCAAGTTTTAGATCTTCAACACAGTATTTGAACTAAGTATTACACCTCACTCACTCATGGAACATGACTTATATTCACCTTACCTGTCTGGTTTATACATGTCTTAACAAGACTCCTCATGCTAATAAATTAAATGACATCAAAAGATCCACAGAAATCATGCATGTAGTCACAAATACATAGCTAATGCATCCAAAAATTTTAAACAGGGTCAATTTTTTTTCAAAAAATCAAAATTAGTGCATTTCATTGGCTGAGTACTCCTAAGTTATTTCCTAATTAAATAAAAATCACAAAATAAGAAAATAAAATCCTAAACATGTCGGTTCTACTAGATAGCATGCCCTAGGAAAAAGAAACACGGCAAGAAAAACCCTCGGACGAAAAAAAATCCCCAAAAATCACAAATACACCCCCTCCCCTTTTTGAAAATTGAGCTTCGTCCCCGAAGCATGAAGTACAAGAATATAGGGAAGGAAACATACTTGTGGCGCTCTAGGCTCTCCTATCATCCTACGAAGGAGGTACCTCCGCTGCAATCATGGTGCTAGCAGTGGCTGGCACACTAAATGAAGTATCCATAGGGGGAGCTATTACCCCCTCAGTAGTTTTGGCCGCTTCTACGTCCTCTGTGTCAATCGGGGCTGAAGGTGGCTCACCCGAAGGGTCACAGACACTGGAAAGATCGAGTTGATTCATAGTGGAGCTGCCTGCTCCTCTAGCTCGCTCCTGCAGCTCTGACATATGTGAGTCATAAGTCTGTAGGCTCTCTTCTCATGCCTACTTGCTCTCTCTCCTTTCCTTCTTCCTTCTCTTTCTTAGACTCACCTCTCCAACATCCTCAGATGTTCTTTTCTTTCCCTTATCTCCAGCAGCTACCGTCGACTCCCAAAACGCCACCAAATCAATCTCCTCATCGAGCTCTGCATCAAGGTTTAGAAGAGTGGGGGCTGCTATGACTGCCAGTTGTCGTGATGAAAACTCAGAGACTTGTCTCCGAAAAGCCCTCAACTCCTCACGGAGACTACTGGTGTCCATATACTCCACCATACGTATATTGAACCAGCTCTCAAATCCATCCAAGTGAGCATGTAGCGCCTGAGCTGTTGTATCTATCTTCACTTTGACCCATGGCTTCACATTTTCCATCATAGCTTGAATTTTTCGTTCAACCATGGTCAACCTTTTGGCTAGTTTTTGGAGGAAGTCATGAGGCACTAAAACATGCCCTGCTAGATTTTGTGTCTACAGGCTAGATTGTGGCGCAGCTGAAGTGCTAGGAGCTGCCTCTGAATGACCGGCATCTGTAGTCGGTGTCTCGCTCTGCTCCTCTAAGATGGGGCATTCACCTGTACTCCCCCTGCTGGCTGGACCAATGGAACTTATGTGGGAAGCCAGGCTCGGTTTACCAGGTTCATTTCATCCCAGATAAGGCCTATGTCTGCAATCCTCTGCCCTCCAATCAGACGTTCCTCACCCCATCGTATTGGCACCCCTGCCTCTGTGCATAATCTGAATACAACAATCGAGAATGGGATGGTAGTGCTCACTCCCATCTCCCGGTCTCGTATCTCCTCTGAGATGATCCTAGGGTTGTTGATAGGATATCGGGACATGAGGCATGCCACCAAAGCTGCTCTGTCAGCACTTAATGTCTTGTCATTGACCATGGGTGCTAACCGGTGGCGTACTAGTGTACATCATGCTTTTTCCATGAAGTTTAGTGTGTTCTTTGTCACCTGCTTTCCACTAGTAATCCACTTAGTTTCTTCCTTATTCTCAGCAATCACACCCGCCAACCATTGCAGCTGCCTTTGCCTTTCCTGCAATCCCAAACTCCTGATTTGCTGCATTGCCTCCACTCTGTAATATACTCCGGCATCATCCATGTAGGCATGACCTGTGGTCCATACAGAACCCGAGAGATAGTCTACTCTGATATGTCTACCTCTCGTCCTCGGACCAAAACACTCTCTAGTGGGGGCTGGTCTTTTATTTTATGCCCCTTCTTAGCCTTTTGTTCCATGGTGGCCAAATTGTTGGCATAGAACTCCCGGACCAATTCTGTGGTATACTGAGCTGGAGTCTTGGCCATCCACTCGAAACCATAGAAGCTGAATATCCGTTTCATCTCCTCAACTTCATTCAGTGAGTTTGTAAGGATCCACGATTCTTCCTAGATTCTCCTCCTTGGCTTGTGTTTGGCAGTGAGGAAAATGCCTGGCTCATAATTTTCTCTAGCTCCCGACACTCTCCACCAGACTGTGCGGTTCTCTCTAGATGGAGTCTGTTCTTACTTATCATTAGGAGCCTCCTCCTCTGAGTCATCGCTGCCACTTGCCTCTTCGGATTGGGTCTCCTCAAACCCTTCTTCTGCATTTGAATCATTTCCCAACTCCTGATTACCTTCTCTCCCTCCTCAGACTAGGGAGCTGGGGTAGATATGGCAATAGCTGCTACGGCATATGCTTTGGCTTTTTTCCTAGTGGTTATGGTTCCATCAGTGTCTGATGTATCAACCTAGTACTTCTCAACCAATCCACTAAGGGTGTTTCCTACTTGCTCAACCTTAGACTCAGATGTTTTATCAAGTAATGTTCTTCGGGCAGTTGCTTTGGATGCTTTGCGCTTCATTGTCATTGTTCATGTAGAGAAGTGAATTAGAATTCCATATCTGAGAAAGAAAAACTAGAAAAGAAATTTTTAGATTCTCAAGATGGGTTGACAGTATGGGTCGTACCATGGAGGTACAACTCGTATGAAGTCCCAACAACTCTGCATGCACATTACGGCTCACAGGTACGACTCGTACCACGAAGGTACGACCCCTACCTTGAGTCGTTTGATAATCCCCTAAACTACCATTTTCTCTGTATTTTTCCACGACTCGTGGTATGTCCCGTAGGTCCATTCCATGAGTCGTAGGAAGAACTCTTCTGCCTCATCTGGCTTAGCCCAGTTCAGGTCTTGGGTACGAATACACAGTTCGACTTGTAGTGACAAACCACGAACTGTACTATGTTTCGTACCACTTTCTTGACTTATTCAATTTTGTCCAGTTTTGCAGGGATTCTTTTTCATGATTTGGGTACTTAGATTTCCCCTAGGTCTAGGCATGTCATTTAATCGATTTAGCACTACTCATCCCTCCCCTTTTTAGTCACCACCCATAACTCAAGTTTAAATGCTTCAATGCACAAGTTCATCTCCTAAATAATATTTTCCCAGTCGCATATAGTTCAATAATACCCTTGATCATTGTCTCCTTCAAATTTTTTGAGTAAACACAAAAACTCACAGGGGTTTGACAGTCATGACTTCAAGCATATAAATTTTTCGATATTCAATACAATACACTTACTTTTTGCTTCTTTCTTTGATTGGTAATCAAGAATGTAAGTTGAGATGAACTTAATTTGAGGAAGAATTTGCTCGTAGGTTCTTTGTTTTTAAGTCACAGGTGTGATGGATTCATAGGTAGGGCTCGTTCTTTGGTTTTGTTTGTGGGAAAAGGGTCGTGTTAGGTCTTGGGTTTAAAATAGAAGAAGGGCATATTTGAAAATTTGGGTCAAGTCGGGTAAGTTTAAAGATTTTGACCCATCATGACTCATACCACGAGTCGTAGGAAGCCCCTACGACTCGTCCATTGGACCCATAAGTCAAAGTTTTGAAAAACTTACCTGAGGACCTACGAATACATCCTACGACTCGTACAAGGTGGGTATTGTCCGTATTATTACTCGTAGGTCTTTTCTTTTAAAATAAATCTCCGAACCTCACCACGCCTCCTGCTACGGCTCATATGATGTTGTCACAAGTCATACTGAGAGCCGTAGTAGCTGCTTTTTCAGCAGTTTTTCTTCCTCCTATTTTTGTTTTCTACACACCGAGCACACATTAGTTCAATCACTTGGGTTTCCTCCCAAGAAGCGCTTGATTTAACGTCACGGCACGATGCAGGTGGCCTGGTTACAAAGACTTCACCAAGCCACCACTTGGGTTGCCTCCCAAGAAGCGCCTGATTTAACGTCGCGGCACGACACAAGTCTCTTGACTACTCAGAATTCATCAAGTGACTCATATTCCTCCTCTAGTGCTGAGATTACACTGAATTCTTTCGGTTGCTACATTGACCGGCAGATGTTGAAGTTGACCACTTATTTGTTAAGTCTGAACTTCAATTGGCCCACCTCCACATCTACCAAAGCCCTCCCAGTCGCAAGGAATGGTCGCCCCAAAATGATGAGGACCTCATAATCAACCTCGATCACGAAGTCTACTGGGAGTATGAATTTGTCCACCATAACCAGTACATCGAACAGGATCCCCAATGGCTTCTTCACAGTTCTGTCAGCCATCAGTAGCTGCATAGTGGTCGGTGTGTGGGCTCCTAAGCCCAATTTCTTGAATACTGCCAAGGGAATCAGGTTGATGCTTGCTTCCAAATCACAAAGTGCCCTTGCAACTCAACATTGCCAATAGTACATGGTATAGTGAAAGCACCTGGGTCTTCCTTATTTTGAGCCAGGACCCGTGTAGCTATGGCACTACAATGATGTACATTGTCTACCGGCTCATAGCTTACGAACCTCTTCTTTGTCAGCAAGTCCTTCATAAACTTAGCATATCCCGGCATTTATTCCAATGCCTTAACCAAAGGTATGTTAACAGATAGTTGCTTAAGCATTGAAAGGAATTTTTGGAACTTACCATTTTTCGCCTTTTTCTTCATTCTTTGAGGGAACGGTGGCGGTGGTCGCGGGATAGCTCGGTACAATTGAGTTGCTCCTTGATCACTGTCAGGTTCTTTCTCACCTATCGGAGCATCTGGCAACTAGAAATTCTCCATCTCAGCACTTTTCTCATTCTCCTCAATCATGCTCTCTTTCTTCCACTCAACTACAATCAGAAAAGGGGGGTCAACTGTGGTCTTACCACTCCTAGTCATCACCGCCATGCAGTGGCCATCATTCTTTGTGTTCTGGACGGTGTTGCTAGGTAGTGTATTCTTTTGTCTAGGGTTTAGTGATGCTGACAATTTCGCAAGTTGTTGCTTAATTTGCTTGATGACGGTTGCATGAGATTCCACTCTCTAACCCATACTTGATATGTCACCATGGATCTCCTTTAGTTTCTCATCAGTGGACCTCACCTTTTTCAGCATCTCGGCCATCATGCTCTCTAACTTTGATTGCCTAGCTCCTCTCTCGTGCATTGGGAGGCACATAAACTCCAGTCTGGTCATTGTTGTAGCCATCATTTCTTCTCCATTCTCCATCGCGCTCACGACCGCGGCTCCAATATCTGTACCCATTTTGGTTATAGTTGTCTCTGTATTGATTCCGACCTTGGTTTCCAGAACCTTGGCGCCAATTGTCTTGTCTAGATGCTTGGGCGTTGGCTCGAAAACCCGCCACTTGGTTGTCTAGTAAATTTGCCTCTTCCTCAAAATTAGAGTGATCTGCTCCCAGTTGCATTCCTTGTGTCCCCACTACATTTACCTTTTTGGCTCCTGCTCCCATAATGTTCTTTGTAAGCAAATCCAACTATGTGTGTATGTGTGCCAACTCCTGGTCGCGTTCTTCTTTCTTCCTTCGTTGGTCTACATTCAAACCAACAACATATGTACCAGCCGCTGCATCTGCCTCCCTCGTATGCCATGCCCCATTTTTCTTGGTCACCTTGTCAAGGATTGTAGCAGTTTGCTCCCAGGTGTGACTCATCAATGCTCCTCCTGCCACCGTGTCTGCCACAACATTTCTGCTATTATTTAAAGACTTGTAAAAAATTTCCAACAAACTTTCATCTGGGATCTTATGGTTTAGGCACTTTGTCAGCTTCTTCTTGAACCTCAGCCTGGTTACGTGAAGTGCCTCGGTCTTGAGTTGTTGGAAATTTTAGATCTCATCCTTTAGCTTCAACATTCTGGAGGGAGGATAGAATCTCTCCAAGAAGGCCTGCTTGAGTTCCCTCTAGTTGGTTATGGAGTCGTTGGGCAACTCCAATAACCATAAAGTGGCTTCCCCTGATAGAGAGAAGAGGAAAAGTCTAAGCCAAATGGCATCTTGACTAACTCCGGGCAACCTGTACGCCTTGCATATTCCTACGAAGTTCATCAAGTGTAGGTTGGCTCCATCCGCTGCATGACCACTGAACACCCATTTCATGTTTAACAGTTGAATCATGGTGGTCGTGATGTCGAATTTGGCCCTAGGGGGCAGTGGTGGCGGCACAATTGCTCCAGTTGACCAAACTTCATCAATGTCTAGGTACTCATAGTTGAAGAACTGAGGGGCAATTCTGTGACCTCTTTTACCCCTCCCATGTCGACCAGCATTAACAACCTCATCTCTAGCATCTTTCGCATCCTAAAGTGCAGCTTGTCGAGCTAGCTCGGCTTGCCTAGCTTCTTCAGCTATATGGGCATCTATTTGTTCCTAGTTTTCCATTCTACTCAGTGTCCGTTTGATTTCGGGGTTCAACAGACTCAAGGGATTTCCACTACCCTGAGTGCTTGGAATCCACCGGAAAACAACCTGTGGGTATCAAAAACAAAAAGAAAATGTAATTAAGAAAATAACTATCAAAAAGTCAAATACAAGCAAATAATCTAGTCTTAGCCGTATTCCCCGGAAATGACGCCACTTTTTAATAACGCTCAAACCATACCTCCTACTGAAGTATAAAGCGGACATTGTCAATAAAGAACCCAACTAGAGGTTGGGGTCAATCCCATGAGGAATATGGAAGATCTAGACTAATGCCGGTAAGTGAACTTGTTGGGTAGTTACTCCAAATTGGGGGTTCTAAAGAAAACAATAATTAAAAACAACTGTTAAAACTTTGGTTGAAATCAAGGATGAAAGATAACTAGGGTTTGTATTCCCCATGGGTTCATAACTGCTTCAGATATACATACGTGATCATCACCAATGCTTACTTGTAGAACTGATAACTTAGGTTCATTCAAATGACTGGTTCGTCCCTATTGAATGACTATACTCAATCTCAGGTCAAGTCTCATGAGCGATTGCAAACTCACCGTTATCAATATGTCCCAAATTTAACTATCCTGCAACCACAACTCAAGTTAATACAATGATCATCAAGATCAAGTCTTTGTTATAATTCTCTTTTCCTAATCTCTACTTCTCTAGGCTCAAGAAAGTAAAGAATTCGGGCAAGTCCTAACATTGTACACCGTTAAGAAATGTTTAAGCATGAAGAGAATACAATACAAGCATTTTGCATTGGTTTTGAATCACTTTTATGCAACCCTAGCTTATTAATCCACCATGGTTCCCACAACCCTAGCTATGGAGGTTTTAGCCTTTCATAGTTGCACAATTGTGATTTGCATTCATAATTAAATACATAAATCAATACTTACAATTATGGATGAGATAAAAACTTCTTTAAATAAATTAGGTATGTACGGGTATATACGGGTCATACATGTTTCCCGTATGTCATTGGCTGGCTAAAATTTGGCTAAGTGTTGGCCCTTGGTACGACTCGTACATGCGTCCTACGAGTCGTATTGTTCTTCTGTGGTCTGACTCTGAGACTTTTCAATTTTTCTGAAGTACTTCACGAGTGTTATGGTACGACTCGTACTTTGATGCAACGACTCATACTGTCTATCCGTAGAAGGAGTTAGCCTCTTGTGCAAATTTTATGAATTTTTCCACGACTTCTACACTACGACCCGTACCAGCAATGTATGACTCGTACTGAGAGTCGTAGGATGCTACTTAGCCATCTGAAACTTCTCACGATCTGCAGTACGGCTCGTAGCACCATCCTACGGCTCGTACTAAGAGTCGTAAGATGCTACTTAGCCATCTGAAACTTCTCACGATCTGCAGTACGACTCGTAGCACCATCCTATGGCTCGTACTGAGAGTTGTGACTTAAGCCTATTTTCTGCACTTTCAGGCTATCTTTTTCACATTCTTGCTCCAACACCTATTTCTCCTATAGCCAAACAAAAAGTGCCTTATAACCATTATAAACATACCTAAGCCCATACTATTTTCTTAGTTTTGAGCATCGAAAGTGTTGTAAACTCACAGCACATCAGGGTCACCGAAAATCTTACTCTAGCATATGGAGAAGTTAGAAATTGAAGCACTGACAGGATGTTCCTAAAAACTCGCCAATGAAGGGTGTTATGAGATTTTACAAGCAGGGCAAGTCCAGTCCTAGATTCATTAAACTATACCGGGTCCTCCGGGGGACTAGCCAAGTGACCTATGAGATAGAGTTGGCTTCGGGGCTAGGATCTATTTATCAACACTATGCAAGCGCGTAGAAGACCTTTTCGCAGATTGACCCAATCGGAGATACTTAAGGTATAGAAGCGATATTTCACGAAGAGACTTCAATAGTATATTAGATGGTCAGATTCAGAGGAGCTAATTTGAGAACCAAAGCTATAACTTATTAGAGTATTAAGAGGGAATGGAAATGTAGCATAAATGAATTGAAAAAAACTACGAATGATGTAAAGTTTGGATAGTTTCAGTTGTTCCAGGCCCTATGATGAAAATATACAGACCTAGTCGAATTCAGTTAAAGTATAGTAGTTCCAGATGCTATATAAATGACCTTTGTTGCTATTGTTAACGGTTGGGTACATACATGTAGTACTATTGTGTTATTTAGCTACAGATAGCGTCCCGTGAGGTGCCTGTGTTGGACTTTTCTGTGTTTCAAGTTTCCGAATAGTCCATATTACAGAGGAGACTGTGCCAAAATGTTTCTAGCATTAGCTAAAAAGAGTTGAGTCTTGTAAGCCTAAATATTATATTTGAGGATGAATGTTCCTAAGGGGGGAGGATGTTACACCCCATAAGATGTTAGCGGCTAGTGTGCGTGTGCATGGGCTTGTGATGAGTAGAGAGGGAGTTTTACGCGTACGGGGAAAAACCTTGGAAGCAGGGTTGGGTGAGGCCAGGCCGCGAGGGGTCAGCGTGATGCGCCAACCCGCCTGTGCATTGGGAGGCATGGCGCGCCAGGCACATCAGCGCCTTGGGAGGCGCGACGCGGCAGGCCCCTTGGCGCGTTGGCCAGCGGGGCGCCTCCCAATTCACCGCCCATGTTGATATATATATTCTTTTTGTTCAATTGAAATCATTTCGATATTTCTCCCTCGGCCAGAAATGAAAGAAAATGCAACCTTCATCAAATTACGCTATCAAACGTTGTCCAAATGCGAATTAACTTTGGATAACAAGTCCTAGGCCTACGGGAAGCATTTCTACAGAATTATTTCTCGAAAATTCACTCGGTGTACCGGAACCCCGCTGAGTAAAGGTTGTCATAATTGCTTCAAATTGAATCCTAAATGGCCACAGGCATCAGGTAAGCATTTCTCCCTTCTAAACTCTCGAGAAATTGCAGGTTTTCGCTGAGTTATTCAGAGTTGAATTATAGTTGATATTATCATTGAAAGATATCCTTATTGGCCGAATTTATTATTTAAACTAGCCCTATTTTATCAGTAGAAGGACTGCAGTTGAGTGGAAATGTTGGCTTTAGGTTGGAACTAATCAATTAAACGAAAATCGGCATTCGAGGTATGTTAAGGCTTATTCCTTCTGCAAGTTATTCTCGTCGTACAATGATACGACTTATGTTTCTGAGCATAGACAATGATCCTACTTGTTGTAATTAGTTGTTGCTAGTATATAAGATCCATGTATGTCGTGGTTAGCTGCTATCAGTAGATTATGATTACATATGTTGTGGCTAGCTGCTAGAAAGCATATTAAGAGTATATTGTAGTATCCCTCGTCGGGAAAGAAGAGGTTAAGGGTGACTCACGCTAGAAGTTTCATAGAAATTCCTCTACCCTTCTGTTCACTGAGTTAGTAGAAACAATGTTTTGTTGCCATGCCTAGGCTTCAGATGTTTGTGGGTAATAGTTGGGCCTGAGTAGTAATTTGAATAGCATAGGCGTAGCTAGGCGATATAACTATAAGTTTGGAGCCTGTATTGTCAGTAGAGCTCGTCCAGAGACCGTTGGCATACCTTGACGCCTCCAAGGCTAAAATTATGTTAGTATGGCCTTACCCCAGAGTCAGTGGCACCAGAGTTGCCTAGAGAGTTAAGGGTTAGTCCGCCACTAGTGGCTATCGCCAATGACAGTTAGTTTCAGTTGACATGGTGCTTATTGCACAAGTCACTCAAGGCACCACCTTAGTTGTACCAGCCAGAAAGAGAAGTAGATACCCTAAGGGGGAAGTTTTGGTAGTAGCTAGATATGGGGTCAATGCCCCAGCCTACTCTCATTAGATATTCAAGTACAGGTTGCCGGGAACGACTAAGTCCAGATAAACACACCTACGAGGTTAGGAATCGCCCAGAGAAGGCATATGAAATTTAAACAGACTTAGTGTCTCAGAGACTAGAACCACAGTATTACAGTATTACCCCTATGGAAAGAGTTATAATAAGCCGCCTATAGGAGGTTAGGGTTGACTGCTCAAGAGCATATCCGATTAGTAGCAGCCCCACAGTTCTTTTACGTAGAGCACAAGTATTTTAGAGTAAGCCTATTATGGTCAGCTGTTACGAATAGAGTTAAGACGACAGTGATGACATAGTAACCCTCGCCAAAGTTAACCCTAGCTAGATTGGGTTTTCCTTACGATGTTGGATTGTTAGATGTTATTTCCTATAAGGCCATGCTTGTAGGGGCAGTATGACGTTTGAAAGGACCAGATTGAGGCTGTGAGGGCCATATTGAGTTCCATCAGATTGAGGCCATGAGAGTCATATCGAGCTCCCCCAGATTGAGGTCGTGAGGGCCATATTGAGTTACACCAGATAGAGGTCGTGAGGGTTGTATCTAGTTACAGCAGATACATTATGACCCATAGTCGATCCAAGGCTCATGGTCCAGCTACAGTAGCTATATTATGGCCCATAGTCGAGCCAAGGCTCGGGGTCTAGTTACAGCAGCTACAATATGATCCATACTCGAGCGAAGGCTCAGGATCTAGTTATAGTATTCACATTATGACCCATAGTCAAGTCAAGGCCCTAGGTCCAGTTATTAAAAATTACATTATGACCCATAGCCAGCCAAGGCTCGAGGTCCAATTACGCAGCCCAGACAGCTCAGACACAGATACAGTTACAAGAGCCCAGATGGCTCAAATACAATTACAAGAGCTCAAATAGCTCAGATACAGTTACAGGAGCCTAGATGGCTTAGATATAGTTACAAGAGCCCAAATGGCTCAGATACAGTTACAGTTACTTGCAGAGTCTACGGGGTACCAATAGGAGTATCTAGACTGATTATCACCTATCGAGGCTTATGGGGCCCAGGTAGGTTATCCTGTATTTCTTGTACCTTCCCAGCTTATGGGGGCCAGGTTAGGTTCTTGTTTGTAAATTTGTCTGCCAGTTATAGATTATGAATGAATAATCGTACAGTTTTAACTCATACACATGTAGTGACTTACTAGATGCAGGTTATGGAAAGGAAAGCTTACAGGTTAACTTTTGGTCTTTATTACTGTTCACTTTTAGTTTTATCAGTCTTACTCAGCTTCTGTTACTGCCTTACATATTCGGTACATATTGTATTGACGCCCAACTATGGGGCACTGCATACTTGCTATAGGTTTAGACAGACAGAGTTCAGGACTTGCATTAACAGTTGTTTAGAGTCAGCAAGTCGGCTAGTTCCTTTCATTCAGAGCTGCCAGGTTGTAGAGAGTATAGTTTTTTTCACTTATATGGCATTTGGTTAGGCCGAGGCCCTATCCTGACCATTATTCCTATTCTTAGAGGCTTGCAGACTACAGTCTTCAGTCAGTTGGTTGTTGTTGTTCATGTGGGGCCCATGTATGTCTTATTTTGCATGTTGGTCATGTAGGGCTCAGCATAACTACCTGTTTTCATTCCTATTATAACTAGACAACATGGTGGTCTTGTCGGCCCGCATAGGATCCCTATTATTGCATTGTTGTTGGTTAGATGTCTTCCTTTACAAGTGGATTTGTCGGCCAGAGGCTATATTTACATTCGAGATATAGCCCGTCGTTTTCTTGAACTAAGTTATAGGCGTGCACCAGAAGTGCACCAAGCTGGTCAGGTCAGTCCAAATCCCAGTGTGGCATTAGATCCAATCACGCCTCCCAAGGTGGGGCGTGACACATGCAATTGAGCTATAGGGAGGAAAAGGATCGGAGGCTAGCCTCAAGGGGTGGCGCATCGCGACCCTACCCCAGCACGATGGTAGGTGCCCCCCTGCCACCGCCTCCTATATATATAAGTTTCAAGTGTGAACTTCAATTCATTGGAGAGCATTTCAAAAATAGATCCTCGGCCCTACGACGAAGTCCTCTCAACCTTTCTTCGATTTTCATCAAATTACACCATTAAATTCCGTCCAAACGTAAATTCATCTTAGATAATGAGTTCCAGGCCTACGAGAAGCATCGCTGCGAAGTTATTTCTTGAAAATTCGCTCGGAGCACCGGAACCCCGCCGAGCAAAACTTGTCAAAATAACTTCTAATTGGCTTCTATGCGACTACAAGTGACAGGCAAGCATTCCTACCTTCTGTACTCTTGGAAAATGGTGAGTTTTTGGTCGAATTAAATGAAGTTGAAATTATAGTTAACCCTATTGAAAAGATATTGTTATTGGCTTCAGGTGGAAAACTGCTTAATGAAAGAAAGTCAGCATTCGAAGTAGGTAAGGCTTATCTCTTTGGCAAGTTATTTTTGTCGTATAATGGTACGACCTATGTTCTTGAACAGAGATGACAATCCTATATGTTATAACTAGCTGTTGTTGGTAGATTATGATTATATATGTTGTGATTAGCTGTTGTTAATAGATTATGATTATATAAGTTGTGCTTAGCTACTAAAAGGCGTTCTAAGAGTATATTGTAGTATCCCCTATCGGGAAAGAGTGTCACGACCCAAGTTCACACACTAGCCGTAACACGGGACAAGGAACCTTGAAAGGCTCCAAGTCGACCCATGGCATAATCTTAGCATATCACTTGACAATATAAACCACCAACAACATGATTAAGCGGAAGCTAACTGCAAGAGTCTAAATAAGAACCAAAAATACAATTATGACAATACTCTGATACAACACTGAGTCTATCTAGCCTAGTCTGAAAGCCTTCTACTAAATTGATGAGTTGTTGGGACAAGCCCCCAGCAAACTCCTAAAATCTAAAACTGAAACATAAAGAAAGCATGAACATAAATCACGTCCTTAGGAGATGAGAACTCACCACTGGTAGCTGAGTGGGAAGGAAAGATATCTAACCACGAGGCCTACCAACTACCAACTCCACGAGTCGTTCCTTGACGTAACAACTCATTTTGACCTCCCGTTGCCTCCACTATCCCAACTCACCAGAAATTCCAACCTCCACCCAATGGTTGATCTAACGAGTCGTGGGGTTACCTAACAACTTATTGGGTCGTCCGTGGCCACTGGTCCAGATTACATCCCTTGACTGCTCCCCACGGGTCTAACCACGACTCGTGGGGTCACCTAACGCGTCGTCCCATGACTCGTTCTGTGCAAAATTTTCCATCCCCTGCTTGAATTCTCCCTTTAAACCTGGAATCTGATCTTAGAAACATTCGGGGTGTTACAATATCTCCCCCTTGGGAACATTCGTCCTCGAATGTTGGCTAAACATACTCAAAAATTAGGGAAAGAACTGATATCACAAATACTGAACATTTACAACTGAAACTGATGGAGTATCTGACTCAAAGCTGATCTTACACAGTTGAACTAAATATCTGAATCATACATGCATGCTAAGACGTGAGAGGGACTGAAAGACATAAAACTGACATGTAACTAAATAGAATACTGAGAAGGATTCTTCCGCTTTAACTGGCATTGAACTGATACAGGTTGAGCCTTCGCTCTCAATTCACTTTCTAATACAGGGTTAGAATTCATAATATTTGATCTGACTTCAATTACAGGTCTCATGAGCATGAATCATTCATGACATCTAAAACTGAGCGCATACATGAGATAACCTAAGTTTGCTGAGCTACTACACATATTCTAGAGACTGAGTTCGAGCTGATCATACTGGGAAATATGAATTAACACATATGACTGATTTGTAACACGAAAATGAGCCTAAAGGATTCGTAAAGTAAAATCAGCATCACTGTCTAAAGCAATTATCTAGAACTTCTGGGAGTCTACACATAGGGATGGACATAACTTAGCTTCAACCGAACTACTAGAGAAATTATTTGAACCTGAAGAGATTGACATACCATGACTGCTAGGGTTAGGACTTCCTACTATCATAATCAAGATCAGACTAAGCCCACATACTTACCATCTCCCTCTTAGCTTTAAGCCATCATTCTAAGGCTCCTGAATATTTATCAAGGTTGGGACTAATTCACTAACTCGAAGCTCCCCCCCCCCTTTCACCTCTAACCATCACAGCCAGTCTTACAATAACAACTATTCACATCGCGCATCGATAACCTCTTCTCAACAACAACCACAAGCTCCTTATTTAATTATGGGATTTTGGGGCTAGCAACATACAAAGAGTTATGCAAGATTCATAACATACCTGTGGCTACTACTGGCGACTTGCCCTTATCCTGGCGTGTTGTCACGACATAGGAGAGGTTTGGACGACGTCCTCCACCTGGGCTAGATGATGCACCCTACTAAAATGGGAGGGCCATAGGGGCTACTAAAGAGATGGTCGAGGATCTACTCTCACCTTGTTTTGCCGCTATGCAGTCTCGATGCCTATGGCCCGACTGGACGCACCAGAAGCAAACATCCGATCCAGCCATACATTCTCCCGAGTGGTGATTCCCACAGCTGGTACACATATGGTACGTAATCTCCCTTACTCTAGGTTTGTACGGAGCACTAACTATTGAAAATGCTGGGGCTGCCGACTTCTGCTGGAAAAATGAGTGGTGTCCACCACTCGTCCTTGGCGAAGAGGCTCTGAATCTCCTCTCCTTGCCCTCTTGGCCTCTCTCTCCTTTTCCTTCACTTGCTCCGCCTCCATTTGTTGTGCGAATATCACCAAACGTGAAAAGTCTATATCCCTGTGCAACATGGTAGTCCTGCACTCTTTAATCAAGGAATCTGACACTCCATTCACGAACCTGCTCACTCGGGCCTTCTGGTCCACTACCATCTCGGGGGCGCACTTGGATAACCGGGTAAATTCCAACGCATACTCTTGAACTGTCATGTCATTCTGTTTTAGGTTGATGAACTCTACCGACTTAGCCTCTCTCAACTCTCTAGGGAAAAACCTGTTCAAGAACGCAGTCTTAAGTTCATCCCAACCTATGGGGCCTGCTCTAATCCCTCGATTGTCCCTCCACTGACAAAACCATATATAAGCAACTCCTTTTAGCTGGTAGGAGGCTAAGTCTATGCTCTCAATTCCCGTCACCCCCATGATGTGGGTAATCTTCTGAATTTCTTCGAAGAACTCATACGGGTCCTCGTCTACCTTTGTCACCAAGAACACGGGTGGGTTCATTCAGAGAAAATCCCTCACCCTTGTTGCCGCTACACTCCCATTCTGGGGAATATGAGCCATTACTTGCTAATTAATCTGTGTAGTCACGACCTGTGCCAACATATTAAGAGTTGTCCAAAACTTGACATGGGTAACATGGTCGTCCATCGGGTTTGCCGGGGCTGGTGGTACCTGCTGGCGGTCATTACCATTTCTCCTTCCATTTGCTCGTCTAAGAGGCATTATCTTCTAGCACGTAAAGCAAGAGTCAGGGAAGAAACTGTTTAGGGCTTCATACTCTACGCACGATAAGAATCATGAAGAAAAGGGAACATTCCTAAAACGTCTCGTAGCCTCCTCGTCATGAGTGTGGCGCGCTTCATACCCATGAAGAAGACTCTACTTAACGCGACTTTTAGACACCCTAGGACACTTTAAACCTGGCTCTGATACCAAGTTTGTCACGACCCGAGTTCACACCCTAGCCGTAACACAGGACAAGGAACCCCGCAAGGATCCAAGTCAACCCATGGCATAATCTTAGCATATCACTTGACAATATAAACCACCAACAACATGATTAAGCGTAAGCTAACTGCAAGAGTCTAAATAAGAACCAAAAATACAATTATGACAACACTCTGATACAACGCTGAGTCTATCTAGCCTAGTCTGAAAGCCTTCTACTGAACTGATGAGTTGCTGGGACAAACCTCCAGCTAACTCCTAAAATCTGAAACTGAAACATAAAAAAAGCATGAACATAAACCACGTCCTCAGGAGATGAGGCCTCACCACTGGCGGCTGAGAAGGAAGGAAGCGTATCTAACCACGAGGCTGAGTCTGGAGACCTGAATCTATATCATGAAATGATATAGCACAAAAGGCGTGCGGTCAGTACTTGGAATGTACTGAGCATGCAGGATAACATAAATAATTAAATAGACAAATATACAATAAGGAATTAACCTAGTACATCAACATAATTGATTAACATGCCATTATCCTCTTATGATTCACATGCACATATATATACATAAAACTTTCCTTTAGATCTCACTTTATGATACATCATCAAACTCATGCATAAAGATCAAGTTTTGAACGTTTAATAAAAGCTGAATCTGAAACTAGCATCACACACTATTATGGATCACTACTGACAACTGAGTCTGATTCTCATCATATTAAATCTGTTATAATCTGAAATATAAATCATGTGGAACTAAATCATATTGATAACATAACTAAGGGAGTCATTCTCTACTAGGGAGAAACCCAACTGAAACTAGGGAGTCATGTCACGCCCCGCCTTGGGGGGTATGACCGGCACCTGGTGCCCTAGAGGGACCTGGACTACTAACTGGTGGGCCGAGGCACATCTGGTGCCTGGCTAACTCTATCTCAGGTTCCTGGAAACAAAGGGCTATATAACGGCTGTAAACAC
>JACEIK010008180.1:31250-42644 GCA_018107945.1 Datura stramonium
AGCGTGTGTATTTGGGACCAACATGTTTTCGGAACCAACATGTTGTTGGAATCATCGTCGAGGACATAAAAATTAACTTTTTATATATACTACATTATTTTCTTTTTGTTTATTCAAGTTTTGCTTTAATTTTCAGTTTAATAGTTTGTCATTCTTCTAAATATGATGTCTTTGAATGAAAAATGGTGGAACTATAAGTATTCTGTTATTTACGATCCTTGTCAATATTTTAATGGACCTCACTCATGGAGACATTGTCAATATTCCTAAGAGAGAATTGTGCGCACAATCTAAATCTTGTGATATTTGTGAGGAATATTGAAGAAAGTGTCTTTAAGTATTGTTATATTTTCTTGGACTCTTATTGTAATGATTTAAATAATGTTTGTGCTTTTGATATTATTGAACTTTACATCCAACTATTAGAGATATATAGGGGTATCCTCGAGAAAATTGAAAATGCAATGAGACACTTAATAGAAGAAAGACGTGAACTTGAATAAGAGATCACTCAATTTGGAAGTCTTATTAAGGATTTGGAGGCCAAAGTGAGTGCAATTGTTGATGTTTCTAATGATTGACAAATTAGTAATTAGTTGTGTGAAGATGAAAAATAATTGACTAGCCAAATTAAGAATTTAAAATTGGAGGGATTATCATTCGACCATATTTTCGTTGATGATATTAGGTTGAGGAAGTACACTAGTGAGGATGCCAAAAATAAAATATTATTAGGATTCAGTGAAGTATCGAGATTTTGTGACATATTTGTACTTCTTTTCATAGAGCTTTACATGCTTTTAAGTGCTAATTTAATCCAATACTAATACTGTTTTGTAAGTTCTAGGAATTTCATAATTTGATGAAAGGAGGCATAAAATTCATTTAAGTCTGCTAGATATAGGAAAAAGATAGATCGCACATCCAAGATGCAGTCCACGCTTCCAATCACAAGTTGATCTAGAGAATGTCCCAAAGTGGTCCGTAAGAGATGGATAAAGATGTGTTCCACACATTCACAATGAGGACCGTCAATTAAACCGCATGTTCCAAACCAATCTATCTGATGAAGAAATTGATGGAAGAAAGTATGAACACCTTCTCAAAAGACGATCCATCATTCAAAAATTAAAAAAAAATCGAGGTAGAATGTAATGTCAAGTGATGGTTCAAGAAATAAATCACATTTTCAATATGTGGTCCATCCCTGCGACCTAAGCCTTCTGAATTTGAATTTTAATATGGATTTTGGGGCTTAGAATAGATAGTCTTCTTCTTCTTCTTCACCCTAATTTAGGTTTGTGAACTAAATGGGTTTGTGAACCCTTTTGATCTTAATTAGGAGGAATAATTATGGACTTTTTAATATTTTATTAATCTATGCTTTGTAAAATGAGATTGGTGGTCAAAGTCATCCAAATATACAAAAATTATTTGAATTGTGATTGAAAAAGCCAACTGAAATTTTGATAGCATCACTCAACAATGACCCAAGATTTTAAACTTTGTTTAATGAATTCACCTAGACATAGTATGAATATAGTTGAAAATTTCAACCTAGTTTTTTTTTTAAAAAATTCTAATCAATTTAGGAAGCATTTTTGGATTGGCATTACTAAGAGACACCTAACAATTGTCTTAGTAGACTGCTTGCATATATTTGAAAATCCTACTGTCATTACTCCCGGTTGCATGATTTGGGGGGAGGGGGAATCAACCCTATGCAGGGACATTTCCTATAATTTTATTTCTATTGATCAAACCTTAATCATCATAGTTTTAATTTAATTACATCTTTATCTCTAACATGCGTAGGCCATCGACGTTCAAATCATATTTGGCATTTCTTGATATTTGTGGATCTAAAAAAAATTCATGTGAATACGATCCTAACTCCTTATTAGATTATTATATTTCATCGACCGCATATACTCTCCTCAGTGAGGTTGATTATGCGCGATATCACTATTTTGTGCATCGTTGCTGGGGACTTAGGTGTTAGGTCCTATCTAGAAATTAAAATTTTGATCTATTTAATTTGAGTATACTATAACACATATTTTTTTATGATTATGGAATAGGTGAGCAACTAAGGATGGCTTTACCACCGGGTAAAGTAGAGAATGTCTTCGCATAAGTGAATGATGATATAGATTAAGCTAGTGCAGTCCTACCTCTAAGAGTAAATGCTACCTCAGTCAAAATTGACAGTGGCATCTACACAATATTAAAATCGGAAGGTTAGTTCTTCAATTCAACTAACCAAAACCCGCATTAGCATTTCAAAAACCTTATGAATATTTGCAATCTTCATAAGTAGAATAATGTATTAGATGATGCAATCTGTTTAAGAGTATTCAAATATTCCTTAGTGGGGGAAGCTTATGATTGGTTGGATCACTTTTTTCCCAACTCTAATTGTACGTGGACCGAGCTTTTAAATGTGGTCTTGAAAAAGTGGTTCTCGCCTAGTACGAAAGCTGAACAAAGGGATAAGATTTTCTATTTCTAGAAGCTTCTAGGGAAATAATTATTTGAGGCATGTGAACTCTTCAAGAAATATGTATCGAGGGGCACCTAATCAAGGGATCCATGATTATATTTTGGTTGAAAAATTCTACATTGGGCCAAACTCTTTAACTCAATCGGTGGACAACAACATGGCGATGGCTATTTTACAGAAAAAATGTACAATTGTATTGACACCATACCTGATGAGATGAAAAAACACAACCATGCATGGCATGTAGGTGACCAAAGCGGTGGAGTAAATGTTGGTACTCCCTAACTAAGCCATTTAATGAAGGAAAACTAAGAGGAGATTAGATGATGACTACTATAGCCACCAATATTACTTTGTTGACCATGAAATTGAATGAAACTGAGGTTAAGAAAGTTCATGCGGTTGAAGAAGTACCAGGGGTCCTTCCTCACTATGTTCAAGCATATCCTCTAGCCTACCATGGTTAACAAATCCAACATCATCCACCGACATAATTTTAGGATATTAACTATGTTGAAAATGCACCGGGTGGTTATCCAAGGCCACATTATCAACAAAATCAAAGTCATCCATAGTTCAATTAAAAAGTCAATGGAGATCTCAATCGCAATGTCAACGTCAATATTATGCTAGGAATGACTATGGTGGCCTGGGTTAAAGTTGGCAAGGTGGAAATTTTTAGAATCAAAGTGCTAATACTTATGTTCCATCCATAGGACCGTCATCTTGTTTTCACAATTTGAGAGATGATTTACCAAAAGACTAAGGGGTTTCCAAAATTGATGGCATGTCGGAGAAAGTTCTCCTAAATCAAGAGAGAATTAATGCTTGTCATAAGATTCTAACTGAACTTCTTAGCTCTTATACAACCTATACTCATAAATTGGAGCAACAAATAGGAGACCTCTCTAGAGAGAACAATCAAAAATGAAAAGGTCAACTTCCCAGTGACACCTTGATAAATCACAAGGGTAGCGGATGTATCTCTAATACTTATTACATGGCTAGAGTGACTTAGAGCAGCGAAATGATGCATTCCAAATTTGATGAGACTTGTGTTGATAATATTGATAAAGTTGAGAAAAAGAAGCCTAATGATGTGAGAGAAGAGGTGTTGTTGAAACTGCTTTTTGATGGGTCTAATATTCAAAAGATAGAGGACTTGACAAGGGAAGAGAAGGTAAAAGAGAAAGTAGGTGACATTGCTAAATTTTATCCTCAACTTTTTTCTCCCTTTCCTAAAAGATTAGCTAAGCAAACTGTAGATGTTGCAATTTAAAAGCACATTGAGAGGTTAAATGAGGCGACTTTGCGGGTGCTACTCATTGATGCTTTAAAAGAGATGCCCTGATTTGCCAAGTATTTGAAAGAGTTGCTCACAAAAAATAAGCTAATTTAGGAAGAAGTGATTCCACTAATCCACCGAGTTAGTGCCATCATCTCTGGCACACATGTGGAGAAAAAGGGCAATGTTATAAAGTTCACTATTCCATGCATGATCAGACAATATGACTGTTTGTGAGCTTTGTGTGATAATAGGCCAAGCATTAATTGATGTCCCTATCAATCTAATAATTTTCAAGGCTGACCGTGTTGAAGTCAACCTCTATTCAACTCCAAATGACTGACAAGTTGATAAAAAAGTCAGAAGGGGTGGTGGAAGATATATTGGTAAAGGTAAAAAAATTCATACTTTCGGCAAACTTTGTTATTTTAGATTGTTTTGTTGACATGGAAATACTTATCATTATCGATTGACCTTTTCTGGCTACTGGTAGAGCTTTGATAGACTCAAAAAATATGAAATCATATTCCAAGTTAATTATGAATCCATGACTTTCAAGGACGGAAGAGTGCATGAGTTTCCTAATAGCTGCAAGAGCATAATTGTTGTTCATAAGGGAGATGAGGAGATTGATGATGACAAAGGGCTTGTTGTTCATAAGGGAGAGGAGGAGATTGATGATGACAAAGGGCAAGACAATAATGGAGCCAAGAATACAACTCAAAAGAAGAAGGCTAAATGCAAGTGGATAAAGCGATATCTCTGCATTTCCAAAGGGAGGAAATGGGTGAGGAAATTCCATCCTAAGGACGACTAATCCTTATGTTGATTTAGGTATCGTGCTTCATGTCACGACGTTAAATTAGGTTCTTCTTTTGAGGCAGCCCAAGGGATCCTACCCTATGTTGTATCCACATCGTACCATAATATTAAATCAAGTACTTCTTGGGAGGCAACCCAAGTATTTTGGACTAATGTATGTTGATGGATGCAATTTTAAACTTTAAAGGTGCAGAAAAGTTTAACAAGGCATAAAAGAAGTCTCAACTTCATATTGATGGATGTTGGAACGGACTGCATTTTGAAAATGCTAACCATTAATTACATTGTCAATGGAAAATAGAGTAAAGTCATAAGTTGTTGAGTTTGAACTTAAGGGATGGTCTGCTATACAGATTGAATCTTGAGAAGATGGTCCATCCTTAGGACTATCAATTGTGTTTAAATAAATGGGGCAATCTGGTAAATTTGGGTAATTTTTGGTTTGAAAGATGTGTGGGTTATCTCTTTAACAAATGATCGCCTTTTGTGATCATGACCCGACCCCCTTTACAATTGAAGGGTTTTAAATTATGGTCTTTACTCTTACTCACTCACTCTTCTGTTCTCATTCGTGTGCACTTGAAAACCGCTATTACTGTACTTGCAGGCTTTGCAAACCATCCGATGGGCGATCTACAATTTCCATGGAAAAAGGGCAAAAGGCTAAATCCATGTTCCTCATCCAATGGAAAGGGCAATCACTGGAGGAAGCCATGTGGGAATGATATGAAGACTTATGACAATTCAAGGATAAGATTCGAGAGTTTATGCAGCAGCACTGTGCTGCGGTCGTCGCAATATCAGGTGGGGGAGAGTGTGAGGACTTTCCATGTCATCATTCCATGTAGGAGCCATTTTGCATATATCTTTTCCATGTGGAGGCTTACATAAGCAAAAATCCTACACTTGGTGGAGTATTCTAGAAAACTATAGAGATTTCCCAAGGAAGACCTTGGAGTCTTATGGAATTTCTAGGAAAGTCCTTGGAAAACTCTAGACATGTAGAGAATTCCTGAAAGGGACTTATTTGTAAATATGCAGGGACTTGTACAATATTATTATTTGCATATTAGTCCCTAAGTGTGTAGTATTAATAGGAGGCCATTCATTTGTATAATCATCAAGAAAAATTAATCAAGTTCTCTACATTACCAAAAACTTCACTTAGCAAATTTCTCTTATCTTCCTTATCCAACATTCTCTTAGCGATCTAGAGTTGAAAGGGCTTACTTGAGCTTTCAAGATCGTGAAAGATTCATGAGTGAGTTATCAAGTGCCACACGGTGTGCTTAGTTGAAGTCTAAGTCCGTGACACTTGGCTCAAATCATACCAGAAGCTGAAAATAATGGGAGTCTTGACTCCAAAACCATGTGGTAAGCTAATTCATGAAATCATAAAACATACTTGATCATATGGGCTTGCCCAATACTTAAACATGCTTGAAATCAACTTGATTTACTTTGAAAACATGAACATAAACATGGGTATTTCGAAACCATACTTTCTTTATAAACATCTCATCATGCTTGAACACATATCTCATAGATCTCAACTTTCATGAACATTCATGGATGAGCATCATAGTTTAGAAAACATAAAAGAATAATTTATAATTTAAAACATTTCAAAATCTTCCTATTAATCATAATTCATCATTTAAAACATGCTTAGATCATACCCATGATTAAAACTTAGGAATTCATACATCGGGTAAAAAACCCCATGGAACCATCAATTAGAACATCACGAATTGAGAGGGAATTAGGCATGGGTGTGGACAATTGCACCTATTCATAGACTTACATACCTAAAGTGATATGATTTTTACACTTCCTTGATTACCCAAAGAGTATAAAGGAAGAACTTTGTAGAACTAGGCTTGATCAGCTCTCAAACTTCTGAACGTGCATGCATGAATTAGGATAGGCTTAGAATGACTTAACCCTTCTTAAAACACGTCATTTTAATCTTAAAACGACGTAGTTTAGGCATTAGGAACGTAGGAATTATGAAAAAGCCCTTAATAAACTCATAGGGAAAAACAGACTACTAGTGCCTATGAGGGACTAGACGAGTCGTTGCCTTGGACAACAACTCGTGGTCTGCCAATCGACGTCTTCATTGGTCACAACGAGGGACTAAACGGATCATCACTAGTGACCATGACTCGTGTCACCTCCTGTCACCTTCACTACCAAAATTCTCCTAGGTGTCACCACAGGGGACACCACGACTCGTGGTGTACACGACGAGTCGTGGTGATGACCCGTTAGGTGCACTGTCGATTTTCTTCTTCCTGCATATCATCCTTGACCACAGCTGACATGAAGAATCGTGATGCTGACCATGACTCGTATAACATCTGTGGTCACCCAAAAACTAATTTTTCCAATAAAGTCCCAGCCTTTCCTCACGGATCACTTAACGACTCATGGGATTCCTTACGGGTCACTGGACGAATCATCCTATGATCTGGTGTAGAATTTTCTATTTTCTCTGTTTTAACTCCCCGGTCTGATCTTAGGGCTTTCGGGGTATAACATTTATAGTAAGTGAAATTTTGTAAAAATTGGTCGGGCATGGAACTGCTCCATGCCATGCTGCCCATTGCGCAATACCAGCTCTGTTGCATGGAGGTAATGAAGCAGCTTGCTGGATCTCGGCAAATGGCATTCCTCCTACTCCCTTCTCTAGTTCTTGAAAATGCCAAATGAGACTTAGCATGAATTTTTCCTCCTTAAAAGACCCTATCCCGACCTCAAAATGACGTGGTTTAGGGTCCAAAAGCATAAAAAACACGAAATTTCCCTTAATGAAATTTCCTTGAAAAACAGTTTTGGCCCCGACCACGACTCGTACTATGAGTCATACCACGAAGTAATGACTCGTGGTCACCTCTCGTGGTCATCTCTCCACTTTTCAATCTTCTGAATCTGGCCACGACTAAGATACCACGATTCGTAGTAACATCCTACGGATCGTACTATCAGTCGTGGTACTATCCACCCGTACCAAATACGACTTAACCACAACTTCTCACCACGACTCGTTGCTACATCCTACGAGTTGTACCATGACACCTTAGGACTCACTCTGGAAACACTGAAAACTTCACTATGACTCCTAACCACGAGTCATACCTACACGCCCCGATTCATATGACTACTCGTGGTATGACCTCAGGATCCTGAAGTTCATCGTGACTCGAGTCACGAGTCGTAGGTCCTCACCACGATTCGTACCTCAAGTTGTACTGGTGCAAAATTCTAGGTTTTCTGCAGTTTTCAACTTCAACTCCCAGGTCTATTCTTAGGCCTTTTCGGGGTATTACAATATCTCCCCCTTGGAAACATTCATCCTCGAATGTTGGAAACAAGAAGCAAACAGAAACATACAATTACCATATGCAAATACTGATCATTTAAGCCGAAAACTGACGAAATGACTACCCCCGAAAAGAACTACATAGCTAGACTAAATTCAAACATCACATACATATATCATATCATAAAACAAACTTGCACGCATGAACGGAACATGAAAAAATGATTAGAGGTTTAGGAAAAAAACTGATACCTCAAACTAAAACTGGGCTGATAGGGAACAAGTGGGGATATTTAGCCATCATATCCGCTTCAGCTTCCTATGTAGCTCCCTCAACATGCTGATTTCTCCATAAGACCTTTACTGAAGCTACTTCTTGTTCCTCAACCTTCGAACCTGACGATCTAAGATTGCAATAGGAACTTCTTCATAATTGAGGCTATCCTTGATGCCAACACTTTCGACCGAAACCACTAAGGATGGATATCCCATGCACTTTTTCAAGAGCGATACATGAAATACGAGATGAACTGAAGCCAACTCTGAAGGTAACTCTAACTCCTAAGCTACCTTACCCATTCTTCTCACAATCTGGTATGCTCCAATATAGCAGGGGTTGAGTTTCCCTTTCTTTTCAAATCTCATCACTCCCTTCATGGGGGGATACCTTTAGAAACACCAAATCATCGATCTCAAACTCAAGATCCCTTCTCCTCACATCCGCATAAGAATTTTGGCGACTTTGAGCCATTTTCATCCTTCCTCTTATTAACTGAACTTTCTCCATAGCCTCATGGACTGAATCTAGACTCATTAACGAAGCCTCACTGACTTCAAACCACCCAATGGGCGATCTACACCTTCACCCGTAAAGACACTCGAACAGTGCCATCTTAATGCTGGAGTGATAGCTATTGTTGTAGGCAAACTCAATAAGAGGCAAATGCTCATCCAAACTACCCTTGAAGTCAATAACACAAGATCTCAACATGTCCTCAAGAGTCTGGATAGTCCACTCTGCCTGACCATCGGTTTGCGGATGAAATGTCGTGCTAAGCTTGACTTGGGTGCCAAGTCCCTTCTGAAAAGATCTCCAAAACTGAGAGCTGAACTGAGTACCTCTATCTAAAATAATGCACAAGGGTACTCCATTTAATCTAACCAACTCTCAAATGTATAACATAACATAATCTTCTGTTGAATCATGGTTTTGACCGGTAGGAAATGAGCAGCCTTGGTTAACCGGTCCACCACCACCCAAATGGAGTCATACTTTCTACAAGTGAGGTAAGCCTGTTACAAAGTCCATATTGATTTATTCCCACATCCAAGTAGGAATGCTGATATCTTAGAGTACACCCCCCATTCTCTGATGCTCGCCTTTCACTTGTTGGCGATTCGGGCACTTGGCTACGAATTCTGCAATATCCCTCTTCATTCCATTCCACCAGCAGATTTCATGCAAGGCATGATATATTTTGGTGGAACTTGGATGGATAAATATATGGATCCGTGAGCCTCATGCAACATCCGATTCCTCAAATCCCCCATGTTCGGAACACATAAACGACCCTGGTACCGAAGCACACCATCTCCCCGTTTGGAGGACTTCTACCTTTTCATTTTGGAAAGCTTCTTTAAACTTTACTAATATTGGATCTTCATCTAGTTTAGCCTTCACCTCTGTTACCAAGGATTACTCTGACCCGTTCTGAACTACTACCCCACCATTAGTCGAACCAACTAATCTAACTCCCAACCTTGCAATTCCATGAACCTCCTTTACTAGCTCCTTCTTGTCTTCACTCATATGTGACACACTTTCCATAGAAAGTCTACTAAGGGCATCTGCTACCACGTTGGCTTACCTGGGTGGTAAAGAACACTCATGTCATAGTCCTTAAGTAGCTCCAACCACCTCCATTGCTGAAGATTTAGTTCCTTCTATGTGAACACATATTTTAAGGTGTTGTGGTCCGTGAATAAATCTACATGAACCCCATACAAGTAGTGTCGCCATACCTTCAAAGCAAATACCACCGCGGCCAACTCAAGATCATAGGTTGGGTAATTTTTCTCATGAATTTTCAACTGTCTGGGAGCATATGCTACAACTTTCCCATGTTGCATCAATACACATCCCAGTCCGACTCTCAAAGCATCACAATATACCATAAAACCATTGGTACCCTCTGGTATAGTCAACACTGGTTCTAAAGTGAGTCTGGCCTTCAATTCCTGGAAGCTCTTCTCATAAGCCTCCGACCATTGGAACTTCACCTTTTTCTGAGTCAATCTAGTTAGTGGGGCTGCAATGGATGAGAAACCTTCTACGAACCTCCGATAGTAACCCTCTAAGCCCAAAAAATAGCTCATGATATCTGAAGGGTTTACCGGTCTAGGCCAGTTCTTTACCGCCTCTATTTTTTGGGAGTCCACCCTTATACCTTCGCTTGACACTACATGTCTCAAGAATGCAACTTATTTAAGCCAGAACTCACATTTGCTAAACTTGGCATATAGCTGGTTATCCTTGAGGGTCTGAAGTGCTACTCGCTGGTGTGCGGGATGCTCCTCCTTGCTCCTAGAGTATATTAATATGTCTTCAATGAACACGATCACGAACATGTCTAGATATGCCTCAAATACCCATTTCATTAGATCCATAAAAGTTTCATGGGCATTGGTTAGTCCAAAAGACATAAAAATGAATTCATAATGTCCATACAGGGTTTTGAAAGTAGTCTTTGGGATGTCGCTCTCTCGAATCTTGAGCTGGTGATACCCGAACCTGAGCTCTATCTTGGAGAAATATTTGGCACCCTGAAGTTGATCGAATAGATCATCAATACTGAGTAAAGGGTATCTATTCTTGATGGTGACCTTGTTCAACTGCCTATAGTCAATACACATCCGAAGAGTACCGTTTTTCTTCTGGATGAACAACACGGGGGCACCCCATGGGAACTTACTCGGTCTAATGAACCCCTTATCCAGCAAATCCTTCAACTAATCCTTTAACTCTTTTATCTTTGATGGGGACATCTGGTAGGGAGGGACTGATATGGGATGCATGTCGGGTAAAATATCAATCTCAAAATCAATCTCCCTCTCGGGAGGAACACGGGGTAGGTCATATGGAAATACCTCGGGATATTCACATACCACAGAGACTAACTGAATGGTAGAGGTCTCAGATGTGACATCCTTAACCCTAACCAAATGGTAAATGCAATACTTTGAAATCATTTTCCTAGCCTTGAGATAGGAGATAAAGCAACCTACAGGTGTCGCTAAACCACCCCTCCATTCTAAAACCGGTTCACATGGAAATTGAAACTCCACCGCTCGAGTTTTATAGTTAATAGAATCATAACATGCAAACAACCTATCCATGCCTAAGATGATACAAAGTCAGTCATAGCCAATTCTACTAAGTATGTGGAGGTAACCTTATGC
>JACEIK010008180.1:49058-60440 GCA_018107945.1 Datura stramonium
ATGTTATACTATGAGCACAATATATGTTTTGGGAGTAGTATCGAACACCGAGTAGGTTCGGGGCTTAGGTTTATCCCTGGATCTCATAAACAACGTGCCACCTTAGGTATGTTGGGACCCCTTTCGTGACCTTCCCCGGCCCAAATATCCCTTTTAATGGTGATATCATGCCCTTAATGGTTCTACCCTTAGCAAGGTACGAACGGCCTCCCGACTAGGTTTACAAGTCGGACTTCATGTATGCTCATATAGGGTATGTCAGTTAAGAGAATCTCCCACTATTCCTCATGATATATGAATGCTTATGATTATGTATTTTGGCTCAGGTCATGTTAATTTAAGCTTTCCCCCTATGATTATGATTATATTGTATTACGAATATGTTGAAAACCTTGAGCCTTATGTTATGTTATGATGTTTACTATATGAGCATTATGCCCTACTTTTATGATCATTCATGAGTCTTAGATATATTAAATATCCATTTTACTAACCTTAAATACTCAGTACATTTCATGTACTGACCACATACTTTCTATGCTGTATCGTTTCATGATAAAAGACCCAACTCTCAAGCTCACCCGCATCCTTAGATCATCTCAGATTTTTCTTTCAACGTATTAGTGAGTCCTCATGTTTCGAGGGCTATTTGATAGACATGTTGCTACTTTATGTTTCAGTACATGTTCGTGTTAGTTGGGGGCGTTGTTACATCAATCCATCATTGTAGTAGAGTCTTTCAGGCAAAGTATAAAATTCAGCTTGTGTACGTTTAAGTGATTCTACTGGTTTGATATGTCATGATTCGACATGTTTCCGATATGCTTTATGTTAATTATTTTTCTCATGTGAATGAATTAGATGCATGCTCATTCCAAGGGTCGACTTGGGTTCTCTCGGGGCCCCTTGTCCCGTGTCTACAATCTTGGTGTACGTTCGGGTCATGAAAAACTTGGTATCAGAGCCATAGGTTCGAAGTATCCTTGGGTATCTTAAAGCCGTGTTAAGTAGAGTCCTTTTTATGGGGGTGAAGTACGCCATACTTATGATGAAGAGGCTATGAGATGTTTAGGAAATGTTCCCTTCTTTCATGATCTATGTTGTACGATGAAATTCCTTTACCCTTCTAATTTGTGCTATTTGCATTTGCAGAATCATGCTTCCACGTAGAGTGAATGCCAGAGGAAATGGTAAGGGCGATGATCATGAGGGTGCCAATGGTGGTGGGTATCAGCCAACCCCACCCATTCACGAGAAGCACGCACCAGAGCCAGCTGCCCACACTGAGTTTAGGGTAGCGATTTAGATGCTGGCACAGGACATAGCTACCCAAGTTCATAATCATAAGGTGGCGCATTACCCTCAGAATGGGAATGCGGCTACAACTAGGGTGAGGGATTTCTTAAGGATGAGCTCTCTTGAGTTGACAGGTTCGAAGGTGGTCGAGGATCCACATGATTTCGTCGAGGAGATTCTATAGATCACCCAGGTTATGGGGGTGAACAATGGGGAGTGTATTGACTTGACCTCCTATCAGCTTAAGGGGGTGGCTCACATATGGTTCAAGCAGCGGAGAGATGCCAAGGCAGTGGGTGCAGGCCTGATAGGTTTAGAAAAGTTCCATACAACATTTTCTGATCACTTTTTCCCTCAGGAGATGAGGGAGCTCAAGGCGGCTGAGTTTGTTAATTTGAAATACGGTAATATGTCTGTTACGAGTACACATTGGAGTTCCCCCTATTATCCAATTATGCTACAGAGTTGTGGCGGACCAACGGGTTCGAGTGAGTCATTTCGTGCATGGGGTGGTGTATTATTTGGAAAACGATTGCAGGATCGCCATGCTACATCGGGATATCGACTTTCCCTAATTGTGTCGCATACTCAGCAGATGGAGTCGGTCTTCGGGAGGCAGAGGGACTCTAAGAGGGCCAAGACCGATAGCTACGGGGCTTCTCAGGTCAGGACAGGGGGTGGACAACATCAGCAGTCCCAACATAGGTCTATCACTCTGGCTGCATCATCGGCCAGCATGCCATATAGATTCAAAGGAGATTGGAGGAGTAGAGCTTCAGAGTTGAGAGGCCAGAGTAGCATGCATACGGAGTGCTCTTTCCCGATTTGTGTGGGTATGACAAGAATCACCCCGAAAGGTGCCTAGTTGGCTCGGATGCTTGTTTTGGGTGTGGCAAGCCTAGACAAAGACTAATCTATTGTCCTTCAATTAGATTAGGGGTAGATGGAGCTCGTATGCCAGCAGCCAGTTCAGCCGCTCCAGCAGCACGCCCCCCTCAACATGGTGCCTCGACTAGCGCAGCAGGCAGTCGGTGCCAAAATAGGTTTTATGCTTTAGTATCCTACTATGAGCAGGAGGCTTCACCAGATGTGGTCACTTGTATGTTGCAAGTTTTCCATATTGATGCTTATACCTTGTTAGATCCAGGGGCTACCTTGTCATTTGTGACCCCTTATATTGCTAGTAGTTTTAGGGTTAGCCCTAAAATCCTGTTAGAACTATTCTCAGTCTCTACTCGAATTGGTGATTCAGTTGTAGCTAGGCAGGTGTATAGAGGTTGACCCATTACAGTATTACATAAGGTCACCTCCGTAGACTTAGTGGTGTTAGCTATGACTGACTTTGATATCATTATGGGCATGGATTGTTTGTTTGCATGTTATGATTTGGTTAATTGTAGGATTGGTTCTGTGGAATTCTTATTTTCAGGTGAGTTAGTTTTGGAGTGGAAGGGTAATTCAGCTGTACCAGCCAGTCGGTTTATCTCATATATTAAAGCTAGGAAAATCATTTCTTAGGGCTGCATGTATCACCTAGTTAGGGTTAAGGATGTTGAGTCCGAGACCCCGATGACCCTATCAGTTTCGGTAGTGTGTGAGTGTCATAGGTTTTTCTCGATGATTTGCCAGGTTTTCCTCCGGAGAGGGAAATTTATTTCGGCATTGATCTCTTACTCGATACGCAACCTATCTCTATTCCTCCCTAAATGATGGATCTAGCCAAGCTAAAGGAGTTGAAGGATCAGTTGAAGGACCTATTAGATAAGGGCTTTATCAGACCGAGCAAGTCTCCATGGGGAACACCAGTGTTATTTTTCTGAAAGAAGGATGGTTCGCTTTAGATGTGCATTAACTATCGGTAGTTAAACAAGGTCACCGTTAAGAACAGGTATCCCTTACCCAGGATCGATAATTTTTTTGACCAGCTTTAAAGTGCCAAGTGTTTCTCCAAGATTGATCTCAGGTCCAGGTATCACCAGCTTAGGGTTCAGGAGAGTGACATCCCGAAAACCGCTTTCAGGACTCGGTATGGACACTAGGAATTTTTTGTTATGTCTTCTGGAGTAACCAATACCCCTGTAGCTTTCATGGACTTGATGAATAGGGTATTCAAGAAATATCTAGACATGTTCATGATCGTGTTCATCGATGATATCCTTATATACTTTCAGAGCAAGGAGGAGCATGCCGCTCATTGAGAGTAGTGCTTTAGACCCTCAAGGATCATCAGTTGTATGCAAAGTTCAGCAACTGTGAATTTTGGTTGGACTCTGTGGCATTTTTAAGCCATGTGGTATCGAGTGAGGGCATAAATGTAGATTCTCAAAAAATTGAAGCGGTGAAAAATTGGCCCAGACTAGTGAATACTTTATAAATTCAGAGTTTCTTGGGCCTAGCAGGCTACTACCAGAGATTTGTAGAGGTTTTTTCATCTATTGCGGCACCTTTGACCAAGTTGAATAAAAATAAGGTAAACTTCCAATGGTCGGAGGCTTGTGAGACGAGCTTCCAAGAGTTGAAGACTTGACTCACTTCAGCACCAATGTTGACCCTACCCGAGGTTACTGATGGTTTTGAGGTGTATTGTGATTCTTCGAGAATCAGACTCGGGTGTGTATTGATGCAGCATGGGAAAGGATAGCATGTTCCTCAAGACAATTGAAAGTCCATGAGAAGAATTACCCGACCCACGACCTAGAGTTAGCAGCGGTGGTATTTACATTGAAGATATGGTGACATTATTTGTATGGGGTCCACGTGGATGTATTCCTGAATCACAAGAGCTTGCAATATGTGTTTACGCTGAAGAATCTCAATCTTCGACAAAGAAGGTGGTTGGAGCTACTAAAGGACTATGACATAAGTGTCCTTTACCACCCGGGTAAGGCTAATGTGGTAGCACACGCACTTAGTAGGCTCTTTATGGAGAGTATGTCGCACGTAGATTAGGGAAAGAAGGAGTTGGTGAAAGATGTCCATCGACTTGCAGGGTTGGGAGTTAGACTGGTTTACTCGACTGATGGCGGTGTTGTGCGAAATTGATCAGAATCGTCCTGGGTGGTAGATGTGAAAGCTAGAAAAGATGAGGATCGGATGTTGGTGAAACTGTAGGAATCCATTCAGAGTTAGAAAGTGGAGGTTTTCTCCTAAGGTGGAGATGGGATGCTGCGGTACCAGGGCCTTCTATGTGTTCCAGATGTCGATGATTTGAGGAGTCAACTATTCCACGAGGCTCATGGATCGAGGTACTCTATTCATCTAGGTACTACCAAGATGTATCATGACTTGCAGGAAATATACTGGTGGAATGTCTTGAATAAGGATATTGCAGAATTCGTAGCCAAGCGCCCGAACTATCAGCAAGTGAAGGCCGAGCATCAGAGGCCTGGAGGCGTACTTCAAGATATTATCATTCCCACTTGGAAATGGGAAGATATTAATATGGATTTCATTATAGACATACCTTGTACTCACCGACACTATGGTTCTATTTGGGTGGTGGTTGATAGGTTGAACAAGGCTGCACACTTTCTACCGGTCAAAATCACAGATTCAGCGGATGATTATGCCAAACTGTATATCCAGGAGTTGGTGCGATTACATGGAGTGCCCTTATCTATTATCTCAAATAGAGGTACTCAGTTTGCCTCTCAGCTTTGGTGGTCATTTCAAAAAGGTCTTGGGACTCAGGTTAAACTCAACGCAACATTTCATCCGCAAACGGATGGTTAGGAGGAGCGAACAATTCAAAATCTTGAGGAATTGTTGAGAGCATGTGTGATGGACTTCAAAGGTAGTTGGGATCATCACTTTCCCCTGATCATGTTCGCTTACAATAACAACTATCACTCCAGTATCCAAATGGAACAGTTCGGGGCTCTCTATGGGAAGTGATGTAGATCGCCCATCGGATGGTTTGAGGTTGGTGAGGTAGCTATGATAGGGCCAGATTCGGTTCTTGAGGCTATGGTGAAGGTTCAGTTGATAAGGGAAAGGCTGAAAACTGTTCAAAGTCATCAAAAGTCATATGCCGATGTGAGGAAGAGAGAGTTGGAGTTCGAGGTGGACGATTGGGTATTTCTTAAGGTGTCTCCCATGAAGGGAGTCATGCAGTTCAGAAAGAAAGGAAAACTCATCCCCCGCTATGTTGGTCCCTACCGGGTTATGAGAAGAGTTGGTAAGGTAGCGTATGAGTTGGACTTGCCATTAGAATTATCTTCAGTTCATCCCGTCTTTCATGTATCTCTCTTGAAAAAGTGCTTGGGTGATCCAACTTTAGTTGTCGCATTGGAAAGTGTTGGTGTGAGAGATAGCCTCAGTTATGAGGAAATTCCAGTTGCAATCTTGGATCGTTAGGTTTGGAGGCTGAGGAAAAAAAAAGTAGCTTCAGTAAATGTGTTATGGAGAAATCAACATGTTGNGAGGGAGCTACGTGGGAAGACGAAGAGGATATGATGGCTAAATATCCTCACCTGTTTCTTACCGACTCAGTTTCAGTTTGAGGTATCAGTTTTTACCCTAATTCTCGAATCAGTTTCCATGTTCAGTTCATGTGCGCAAGTTTAATTTATGTTATGATAGATGTATATGATGTCTGAATTCGGTTCAGCTATGTAGTTATTTTCGGAGGTAGTCATTCCATCATCTTCAGTTTAAATGATCAGTACCTGTATATGATTGACGTATGATTCTGAGTTTTCTAACATTTGAGGACGAATGCTCCCAAGAAGGAGATATTGTTATACCCCGGGAAACCAAGGATCAGACCCAGGAGTCAAAACGGTGAAAAACTAAAATTTCATAGAAGATAACAGAACGATCCGTGAAGTGGATCATGAGGAGTCACCACGAGTCATGAGGTGACTCGTTGACAAGCAGGGCCTGGCAACATGTTAGGTGAGGCCATGAGCATGACCACAAGTCGTGGTTAGACCTCACGACTCGTGAGGTCATCCGTGGCATGGATTGAGAGGTTAACTAATGTTTTGTGGCTGTGGGGTCACGGGTCGTGACCACGATTTGTGGTCAGCCCCGTAATTCGTGGGGTACCCTGAGTGAATTGGGTAGTAAACTCCACGACTCCAGGCCACGAGTTGTTAGCCCTGGTCACAAGTCTTCCAGTCCCTCATGGGGACTGGCAGCCAACAATTTTCTGCGATTTTAGTAAGGGCTTTTACATAATTTCTATGTCCTAGGTGCTTATACTATGTCGTTTAAGGCTCATTTTAGTGGTTTTTAAGAGAGGGAAAACCTATTCTAAGTCATTCATACATGCATGCAAGCTTGAGAGTATAGAGAGGTGATCATAGGATTATTCAAGGCTCTTCTCTTAAAATCCTTCCAATTCCTTCTTGGGCATTCAAGTGAGATTAAGAATTAGTTGTTTTCAGGTATGTAAGTCTATCAATGGGTGTTTCCTTTCACACCCATGCCAATTCTCTATGATTTCATGAAAATTCTATCAAAAAATTATGGGGTTTTGAAGTAGATTAATATAATATCTAATGATTGTTAATGGGCTTTGTGATTTTTGAATCTTATCATATTGTAAGGGTTTTTTATCAACTTTTATGATTTAAATTATCTATGATGTTACCGATTTCAATTTCTTTTGAATTTAACCTAATTATACATTACCCATGAAGAATCGATTTATGATTTACTGTTCAAATAATGATAATTACAGGCCCAACATGAATTATAATTTAAATTACTGAATTTATCAATAACCCATCACAATTCTATGAATTTCAAGCTATATGCATGATCTACAAGTATGTGTGAACTTTATGATTCAGGAATTATGTTTTGGCTGATTCACGAGCCCTATGTCATGGTTAGTTCACATATGTACAAGTATGTTTACGATTATCATGATTTAACTAGCCCATGAATTCATGTATGTTATAGTATGAGCACTATATATGTTTTGGGAGTAGTATCGAACACCGAGTAGGTTCAGGGCTCAGGTTATGTCCCAGATGTCATAAACTACGTGCCATCATAGGTATGTTTGGACCTCCTTTGTGACTGTCCTCGGCTCAAATGGCCCATTTCATGGTGATATCACTCCCTTCATGGTTCTACCCCTGGCAAGGTACGAACGACCTCCCGACTAGGTTTACAAGTCAGACTTCATGTGTGCTCATATGGGGTATGTCCGTTAAGAGAATCTCCCACTGTTCCTCATGATTTATGAATGCTTATGATTATGTATTTTTGCTGAATTCATGTTAAGTTAAGATTTCCCCCTATGATTATGATTATGTTGTATTATGAATATTTTGAAAACCTTGATCCTTATGTTATGTTGCCCTACTCTTATGATCATTCATTAGTTTTAAATATTTTAAATGTCCATTTTACTTATATTGCATACTCGGTACATTCCACGTACTGCCGCAAACTTTCTATGTTGTATCGTTTTATGATACAGGACCCAGCTCTCAGGCTCACCCCCATCTTTAGATCATCTCAGAGTTTTCTTTTAGCGTATTGGTGAGTCCTCATGTTCCGAGGGCTATTTGATAGACATGTTTCTACTTATGTTTTAGTACATGTTCGTGTTAGTTGGGGGTGTTGTCCCATCAACTCATCATTGTAGTAGAGGCTTTCAGACAAAGTATAAAATTCATCTTGTGTATGTTTAAGTGATTCTTCCGATTTGATATGTCATGATTCGACATGATTCTAATATGATTTATTTTAAGTCTTCCGCTAATGTGTATGAATTAGATGAATGCTCATGCCATGGGTTGACTTAGGGTCTCTCGGGGCTCCTTTTCCCGAGTCTACAATCCGGGTGTATGTTTGGGTCGTGACATGTCCCAAGCTTGCCAAGGCAAGGGATGTACGTGGTGTGATATCAGTTATCGGATCCACCTAGAGTCCATGAATATAAACCTATATTGGCACGTTGTTTCTGAGACTTTGGTTGGCTTAAAGCCCAGGACTACTCGGTGCTAGACACTACTACCAAAAACATGCACATGAGGCTCATATAATTATCGGGAAATCATATACGAAATTCATGGCTAGTTAAATCATAACATACTTGATCATACTTGAAATACATGAATAGCCACAAAATAAGGCCCCGTGAATCGGCCAAAATCATAAACTCATAAATCGTAAAGAACATCCGTGCTTGAGAAAGCAACCATACTTGAAATTAATAAATTCTTGAAGAGTACTTGTAGGAAATCATATCATAAATCTTAAACCATAAATTAGGACTTAGGAGAATCAATATCATAATAAAATCATAAACTTCACTTTTCATGAAATCATAAATTAATAATCAAAATAGGTATAAAATCATCCCATAGGTCTTAAAATATGGTTGGAAATATGAAGGAAATTGACTCATAAATAAATCATAGAGAATTTCATTAAATTCGGATAAAAATCCATAGGATCATACATTTGAATTAACACTGGAATTCATGAACTTGAGGAGAAATTTTGGCATGAGAGTGGGAGAAAACTCTCATTAAATGACACTACATACCAGCGTTGGTGATAACTTGACTTGTCTTGAAGATCCAAGAGGATTTGTGGTGTTGGAGGTGATGAACCTTAGCTTTTTCTTGAGAGAAAAATTCAATCTATGGATGTGTGAAGTGAGTGAGGATTTAGGCTCAGTGAAACCTTATAATCTGACCCTAAGAAAGCCCAAAACGATGTAATTTAGGAGTTGGAAGTATAGGAGTTCACTAAAATGCCCCCAAACTATCGAATTAAAACCTACAATTGGTAGTTACTATGACCAATAGTACGGGTCGTGGTTTGATTGTACGACCCGAACTGTGATTCGTACAATGCCTGGTGCTACATAACTAAACCACTCATAACATTTTACTCCAAACTCCTATTGATGCAAGGTAAGATGCATTGGAAAGAAGACTCAAAGGGCTTCTAATTGCTATACTGAATCACCCAAAATCATTTTGTAAAATGGGATCTACGGTCGCTTGAATTTTAACATTGTAAGAACTGATATCAAAACCCAATCGGTTAGAAGGCTCTCAAATAAGCTTTGTGATTGTCACGACCCAAACATACACCCAGATTGCATACACGGGACAAGGAGCACGAGAGACCCCAAGTCAACCCATTGAATGAGAATACATCTAACTCAATCATAAAGGCGGAAGACTGAACATAAAGCATATCGGAAACATGGCATAACATAACGTATCAAAACATCCCAAGCACTAAAATATACAAGCTGAGTACTTCAAATTTGTTTGAAATCCTCTAATACGTATGATGGTTTGATGGGAAAACTCCCTAACTAACCCAACAATTTTGAAACTAAATGAAAAGCATAAAGTCTTAACATATGGCCCTCGGAACATGAGGACTCACCAAATACGCTGATAACAACCTCTGAAGCACTACTGTGGAGGGTGAGCCTGAGAGCTGAGGCCTGTATTATGAAATGATACAACATAGAAAGTATGCGGTCAGTACGTGGAATATACTGAGTATGCAAGGTAAGTAAAGCGGATATTTAAAAATATATATATCTAAACTTACAAATAAACATAAGAGTAGGATGTCAAGCGCGTATCGTAAACCATCATAACAGTCATAAGTGTCACGCCCCACCATTGGAGGCATGAATGGCACCTGGTGCCCTACTAGGACCTGAACTGCTGAGCAGACTGAGCCTAAGCACCTCTAGTGTAGGGCTGACTCGAACTCTAGAATCAAGAAAACAACGGGCTATATAGTGGCTGTAAATACAACCCCCGACCAACAAGGCCTATAGCCACTTGTGAAAGTAAACAGCTAACCAGAGACAAATAAACATAGGGAGTCCTATGCGGGCCTGCAAGACCACCATGATATCTAGTTATGACTGGAAAGTAAAATCAGATGCTAAACTGATCTATGACCGACAAGGCAACTAATGAACAGTTAAACAGGGCCCCACACGGCCAACACACATAATATTAAACACATATGGGCCCCACACGACCAATATTATCTAACCAAAGGGAAGTAACACAATCTGCAAGCCTCTATGAGTAATAAGATGGTCGGGACAGGGCCCCGACCTACCCATATGTACAAATAAAAGGAATAAACCTATATCACACAAGCCCAGGAAGAAGGGAGCTGACGGTTCTGTACGGCTGACTGGAACTACGAGGGACCTGCTCCTCATCTATCTGTACCTGCAGGCAAGTAATGCATCTCCCCAGAAGAGGGCGTCAGTACAATATGTACTGAATATGTAAGTCAATAGATAAGCTGAATAGGACTAAAACTAAATAAAAAGAAGAGCCGAAAGATTAACCTATATGCATGATTGTTCGTAATCTACATCTAACTGACACTACATGTACATAAGCTAAGACTACATACTTACACATTTATACACTAAAGCTAGCAGACAAGAATTCATACAAGAACCCCACCTAGCCCCATAAGCCGGGAGGTGAAATCAGCAAGGAATAACTCATTTAGACCCCTATAAGTCTTGGATAGAATATCTCAATCTATATACCCCTACTCAGGTGTCTGCAACTCTACTGGTACTGTAGCCAACCTATCGATCCCCTGGGTCTACAACTGGGCCTGCTTGGCCCCTGAATCGTAGTTGTGTCTGAGTCCGGAGGACTCCTGATATCTACACCCCGGGCGTAAACACTCGGGAGGGGGGTGTATAAGGCCAACCACGACATATGAGGATCTGGATCCCCATCTTTGTCCCTTGCGGATGGCATGCCGCTCCGTAGAGCGACATATCCTCGCCCCTGGCAGCCTAGTGACACAACTATTTACCTGGGGCAGTGATGGAAGGCTTCCAACTGAGGGCAACCCCAACCTAGGTGCTATACTGAAACATAAATCTATCTGACTAAAAGGAGCGTATCTGGCCTTTTGGGCCTCATGCTAATTCTACTCTCTTCTGGGATAATCTGTATGGTGGCACGTCATGTGCCCGTATTTGATCAGAGGATCCTGATAGTGATCATGATCTCTAATAGTATGGGATGAATAGAGCGAGGTTTTGAAGTGGCCTAACAATACTCTAAATGTCCTACTCGGACATCTATAACTCATGAATAATAG
>JACEIK010008181.1:18664-65679 GCA_018107945.1 Datura stramonium
ATGAAAGTTGAGATCCATGAGATATATGTTCAAGTATAATGTGATGTTTATGAAGAAAGTATGATTTTGAAATACCCATGTTTATGATATGATTTCTAAATACCCATGTTTATGTTCATGTTTTCAAAGTGAATCAAGTTGATTTCAAGTATGTTAAAGTATTGGGCAAGCCCAAATGATCAAGTATGTTTTATGATTTCATGAATTAGCTTACCACATGGTTTTGGAGTCACAGCTCCCATTATTTTCAGCTTATGGTATGGTTTGAGTCAAGGCTCCTCATGTTATGATTTTAGATTATGCATGTATGTTATTATTCAATTTCCTCATCAGAAGATGGTAAGCTTTGTCGAAAAATGATGGAGAGCATATGCATATTTTTGGGAGTAGTTTCTAGCACCGAGTAGGCTAAGGGTCAGTCAACCCTATGCCTCAAAACTACGCGCCAAAGTAGGTATGATCAGATTATTTGGGACCTCCTTTGGAGCTTTCCCATGCCCACAAGGGGCCTTGAGCATGATATCGATATCATAGTAGTGTACTTAGCCCTGTAAAGGCTTTGGATGGCTCTGCCTACTTGAGCGTTATGATCGATATCATGTAAGATCTATCATGATAATGTCGATTATATGATGAGTATCCCAATGTTCCTGTCTCACTGCTGGATTATATGATCCTGTCTGGGGGTTTGGTCCCATGAACAATGGGATACTCGATTATATGATGAGTATCCCATTGGGTCGAAGGTGGACGAGGATCCACATGAGTTCGTTGAGGAGATTTTGAAGATCATCTAGATTATGGGGGTGACAGTTGAGGACTGCACTGATTTGGCCTCGTATAAGTTAAAGGGGGTCGCACACATTTGGTTTAAGCAATGGAAGGATAGTAGGGCAGTTGGAGTAGGCCCTATCAGTTGGGATGAGTTCCATGCCTCTTTTCAAGATCGGTTCTTCCCTCAAGAGATGAGGGAGCTCAGAGCAACCGAGTTTGTGAATCTAAAGAAAGGAAGGATGATGGTTCAGGAGTATGCCTTGGAGTTCAATCGTCTATCCAAGTATGCACTTGAGATGGTGGCAGATCAGAGAACCTGTGTGAGCAGGTTTGTACACAAGATAGCAGACTATTTGATTAGAGATTGCCGGATTGTGATGCTTCTTCGGATATTGACTTTATTCGAATAGTCCTGTATGCCCAGTAGATGGAGGTAGTTCATATGAGTGAGAGGGAGAGATAGGCCAAGAGGGCTAGGACTGATAGTATCAGATTCTCCCAGTAGAGACTTAGTGGGCATCATCAGTAGTCCCACTAGAGATCTTCAACCCTAGCACCTTCAGCTATGAGTATGCCATCCAGGTCCAAGCACGACCAGAGGGGACAAGCATCAGGCTCGAGAGGTCAGAGTAGAAGACCCGCAGAGAATAGCCCTCCAGAGTGCATCAGATGTGGCCGGAGACACACAGGACCGTGTTTGGCAGGTACAGGTGCTTGCTTCAGGTGTGAGAAGCTCGGACACATGCTTAGGGATTTTCCAGCAGCCAAACAGGGTCATGATAGGGGTCGAGGACCAGCTTCTAGTTCAGCAACTACACCAGCACACCTAGCTTAGCAGGGGGCATCTACTAGCATAGGTGGCAGACAATGCCAAAATAGATTCTATTCCCTAGCATCTAATAAGGAGTAGGAGGTCTCCCCGGATGTAGTCACTAGTATGTTACGAGTATTCCATCTTGATGTATATACATTGTTAGATCCGGGGGCTACCTTATCTTTTGTGACGCCCTATGTCGCTAGTAGTTTTGGAGTCAGTCCCAAAATCTTATCAGAACCCTTCTCAGTCTCTATTCCAATTGGTGATTCAGTTATAGCTAGATGGGTATATAGAAGTTTCCCTGTCACAGTCCTTCAGAAAGTCACCTTAGCAGATCTAGTAGAGTTAGCCATGACCAATTTTGATTTTATCCTCGGCATGGATTGGGTATTTGCATTCTACGCCTCAGTGAATTGTAGAACCCATGCAGTAGAGTTCAGATTTTTGGGTGAGCCAGTCCTAGAGCGGAAGGGTAGTTCAGCTGTGCTTGTAGGTCATTTCATTTCCTACCTTAAGGCCAGAAAGATGATATCTAAGGGTTGTGTGTACCATCTAGTTAGGGTTAAGGATGCTACATCCGAGACCTCGACTATACAGTCAGTTCCAGTAGTGTGTGAGTATCCAAAAGTCTTCCCAAATGATTTACTAGGAATTCCTCCCGAGTGGGAGATTGATTTTGGTATTAAACTTCTTCCCGATATGCAACCTATATCTATTCCTCCTTACAAAATGGCTCCAGCCGAGCAAAAGGAGTTGAAGGAGCAGTTGAAAGACCTTTTAGACAAGGGATTCATCAGACCTAGCAAATCGCAATGGGGTGCACCAATTCTATTTGTCCGAAAGAAGGATAGTTCCCTTTGTATGTGCATTGAATATCGACAATTGAACAAAGTTACCATCAAGAACAGGTATCCTCTCCTTGGGATTGATGATTTGTTTGACCAGCTTCAGGGTGCTAAGTTCTTTTCAAAGATAGACCTTAGGTCCGGATACCATCAGCTTAGGGTTCGGGAGAGTGACATCCCGAAGTTATCCTTGAAGACGCGGTACAATTATTATGAGTTTGTAGTTATGTATTTTTGACTAACGAATGCTCCTACAACTTTTATGGATTTGATAAATAGGGTGTTCAAGCCATATCTAGACATCTTCGTGATTGTGCTCATAGATTATATCCTTATATTCTCTTGGAGCGAGGAGGAGCATGCCGCTCATTTGAGGGTGATGTTATAGACTCTTAAGGATCGCCAGTTGTATGTTAAATTCAGTAAATGCAAGTCTTGGTTTAACTCTGTGGCATTTTTGGGTCCTGTGGTGTCAATTGAGGGTGTGCAGGTAGACTCTCAAAAGATAGAAGCAGTGAAGAATTGTCCTAGACCAGTGAATCCTTCAGATATCAAGAGTTTCTTGGGTTTAGCTGGGTATTATCAAAGATTTGTTGAGGGGTTTTCATCTATTGCAGCCCCGTTAACTAAGCCGACCTAAAAAAAGTGAAGTTTCAATGGTCGGAGGCTTGTGAGAAGATCATCCAAGAGTTGAAGACTCGACCCACCTCAACACCGGTGTTAACTCTACTCAAGGGTACCGATGGGTTTGTGGTATATTTTGATTCTTCGAGGATCGGACTTGGTTTTGTATTGATGCAGCATGGTAAGGTTATAACATATGCTTCTAGGCACTGAAGGTTCATGAAAAGAATTACTCAACTCATGATATCGAATTGGCGGTGGTAGTATTTTCCTTGAAGATTTGGAGACACTAGTTGTATAGGGTCCATGTGGATGTGTTTACGGACCACAAAATCTTGCAATACGTGTTTACCTAGAAGGATATGAATCTACTCCAAAGGAGGTGGTTGGAGTTACTCAAGGATTATGATATGAGTGTTCTTTACCATCCGGGCAAGGCTAATGTGGTTGCAGACACTCTTAGTAGATTTTCTATGGAGAGTATGTCCCATGTAGATGAAGGGAGGAAGGAGCTGGTGAAGGATGTGCATCGGCTTGCATGGTTCGGAGTTCGTTTGATTGACTCGATCGATGGTGGTGTTATTGTTCAGAACAGATCAGAATCATCCTTGGTTGCTGATGTAAGATCTAGACAAGATGACGATCCTATCTTGGTGAAGTTGAAGGATGTCGTTCAGAATCAGAAGATAGAGGTCTTCTCCAAAGGGGGAGATAATGTGCTCGTATATCAGGGTCGATTATGTGTACCGTATGTTGATGATTTAAAAGATCAGATGTTGCACGAGGCTCATGGTTCCAGGTACTCTATACATTCAGGTTCCACCAAGATGTAACGTGACCTACGGGAAGTCTATTCGTGGAATGGCATGAAGAAGGACATTGCAAAATTTATGGCTAAGTGTTCGACTTGTAAACAGGTGAAAGTGGAGCATCAAAGACCGGGAGGTGTGCTTCAAGACATCAGTATCCTACTTGGAAGTGGGAGGAGAACAATGTGGACTTCATCACAGGGTTGCCTCGCACTCGTCGACAGTATGACTCCATTTGGGTGGTCGTGGTCAGGTTGACTAAAGTAGCTAATTTTCTACCAGTCAAAACCACCACTTCCGCGGAGGATTATGCTAAATTATACAGTCGGGAGTTAGTTCGGTTGAATGGAGTGCCATTGTCCATCATATCAGATAGAGGTACTCAGTTTACGTCCTAATTTTGGAGATCATTTTAAAAAGGATTTGATACTCAGGTCAAGCTTAGCACAATGTTTCATCCGCAAACCGATGGTCAGGTAGACCGGACTATTCATACTCTCAAGGATATGTTGAAGGCGTGTGTGATTGACTTCAAGGGTACTTGGGATGACCATTTTCCTCTCATTGATTTTGCGTATAACAACAACTACCATTCCAGCATTGAGATGGTTCTATTTGAGGCTCTATATGGGCGGATATGTTGATCTCCTATTGATTGGTTTTAAGTCGATGAAGCTACGATGATAGGACAAAATTTAGTCCATGAGGCTATGGAGAAAGTTCAGCTTATAAGGGACAGGTTGAAAATAGCTCAGAGTCGCCAAAAGTACTATGCGGATGTGAGGAGGAGGGATTTTAAGTTTGAAGTTGATCATTGCGTGTTTTTGAAGGTATCTCCCATGAAGGGAGTGATGAGGTTCTGAAAGAAAGGGAAACTCAGTCCCCGTTATGTTGGCCCGTACCAGATTGTGAAATGGGTTGGCAAGGTAGCATATGAATTGGAGTTGCGCTCAGAATTAGCTTCAGTCCATCCAGTTTTCCATGTATTGCTCTTAAAGAAGTGTTTGGGTGATCCAACTCTAGTCGTTTCGGTGGACAGTGTCAGTGTGAACGATAGCCTTAGTTATAAAGAGGTTCCGGTGGAGATATTGGATCGGCAAGTTCATAAGCTACGAAACAAAGAGGTAGATTCAGTTAAGGTTTTATGGAGGAATCAACATGTTAAGGGAGCTACATGAAAAGCCGAAGCAGATACGATGGCTAAATACCCGCATTTATTTCCTTCCGGTTCAGTTTCAGCTTAAGGTATTAGTTTCATCCTTAATACACTATTCAGTTTCATGTTTAGTTCATGTACCTCAGTTTCTTTCATGTAAATGGATGTCTGGTTCGGCAACTCAGTTCAACCATGTAGTTGAAATCAGAGTCAGTCACTCCGTCAATTTTTCAGCTTATATGATCAGTATTTGAGTATGATGATTGCTTTTCTCGTCTTTTCTGCATGATTTTCATCATTCGAGGATGCATGTTCGCAAGGGGGAGATATTGTTATACCTCGAAAGCCCTAAGATTAGATCCGGGAGTTGAAACGAAAAGAATGGAAATTTCTGCACCACGTCACAAGACGAGTTTTCCAGTGACCCGTCAAGAACCCCATGAGTCGTTAAGTGACTCATGGGGAGAGGCTAGGACTTGGTAGAGATTTTATGTCCATAGTGATGACGGGAGGTGGCCACGAGTCGTGGTCAGCACCACGACCCATTAATTCATCCATGGTTGAGAGAGATATGGGGGTCAAGGATTTTAGGCAGTGAAGGCAACGGGAGGTGACCAGGAGTCGTGGTCACTGACAATGAATCGTTAAGTCCCTCATAGGGACCCTTTTAGGGAAGATTGGCAGTGTTCATGACGGCTAGTGACCACGAGTCGTGGTCACTTGTAACGACCCATCCAGTCCCTCATTGGGATTGACAGTCTGTTTTTCCCTTCTAGTTTATTAAGTGTTTTTCCGTAATTCTTATGTTCCTAAGGCCTAAGCTTCATCGTTTTAAGCTCAGAATATGGTGTTTTAAGAAGGGTTAAGTCATTCTAAGCCTATCCAAATTCATGCATGCAAGTTTAGCAGTTTGAGAGGTGATCAAAGGCTAGTTCTTCTATGTTCTTCCTTAGTTCTCTTTGGGCAATCAAGGAAGTGAGAAAATCAAATCCCTTCAGGTATGTAAGGCTATGAATGGGTGCGATTGTCCACACCCATGCCCGATTCCCTCTTAATTCATGATGTTCCGATTGATGATTCCATGGGGTTTCTACCCAATGCATGAATTTCTAAGTTCTAATCATGGGTATGATCTAAGCATGTTTTGAATGATGAATTATGATAAATGGGCAGATTTTACACTATTTTAAATTATAAATTTATATTTCAAGTTTTCTAAACTATGATGCCCATCCATGAATGTTCATGAAAGTCGAGATCTATGAGATATATGTTCAAGTATGATGTGATGTTTATGAAGAAAGTATGATTTTGAAATACCAATGTTCATGTTCATGTTTTCAAGAATCAAGTTGATTTAAAGTATGTTTAAGTATTGGGCAAGCCCAAATGATCAAGTGTGTTTTATGATTTCATGAATTAGCTTACCACATGGTTTTTGGAGTCAAGACTTCTATTATTTTCAGCTTGTGGTATGGTTTGAGCCAAGGCTCCTCATGTTATGATTTCAGATTATGCATGTATGTTATTATTCAGCTTCTTCATTAGACGATGATCAGCTTCGTTGAAAAATGATGGAGAGCATATGCATGTTTTTAGGAGTAGTGTCTAGCACTGAGTAGGCTAAGGGTCAGTCAACCCTATGCCTCAGAACTACGCTCCAACGTAGGTATGATCAGATTATTTGGGACCTCTTTAGGAGATTTATCCTGCCCCGAAGAGGCCTTGAGCTTGTTATCGATATCATGGTAGCATCCTTAGCCCTGACAAGGCTTTAGATGGCTCTGCCCACTTGATTGTGATAGTCGGGACCACGTATGCTCTATCGTGGTAATGTCGGTTATATGACGAGTCTCCCATTGTTCCTCATGATTTCAGTTATGCATGTACATCAGTCATGATATTATGTATTCAGTGGTTCGACACAATGTTCAATTTTACTTATGATTATCAGATTTCAGCTTTGGGTCAGTCGATTCAATTATGATGTTCAGTTATGTTAAGATCATGATTTCAGAAAATAGCATGCAAGCCCTACTCTCAGATTCTTATCTTGATTATGTTTTATATTATGCATGTTCAATGGTTTTACTTACTTAGCAGTTTTACTTACCTTGCATACTCGGTACATTCCATGTACTGATCACATACTCTATGTTGTATTATTTCATGATATAGGCTCCGATATCCAGGCTCAGTCCCACCGCTAGTCAGATTCTCAGAGTTAGCTTTCCCCAGCCTCAGTTGGTGATTCCTCATCCTATGAGGACCCTTCTTATGAGTTGTATGTCGTATTTTTAGTTTTCAGACTATAGAGAGTTAGTTGGGGATTTTGTCCCATGAACTCATCAGTTTAGAGGCTTTTCGGACATAGTGTGTATTCAGCGTTGGATTCATGTAAGTATTCAGATGTTAAGATTGTTTAGACTTCTGCTATGTTATCTATGATGATCTTCCGCATATCTATGTTGAGATAGATGTATGTTCATGCCATGGTCGACTTGGAGCCTCACGGGGTTTCTTATCCCGTGTCTCTATCCGGGCTTATGTTCGGGTTGTGACATATATCCTCCAGGAAATGTGCAGGGCTAACTAGAAAGCACCCAAAGTCCAATTTATCCTATAGAATACTAAATGCATCAAACTCTGAGCCAACAATCAAAGAAATACAACACTCACAACTGACATGGGTTGCTAGCCTCATTCTCTATATATACCAACTATATTTAACAACCGTTTATTTCATATGTAAATAAAATTTATATTTGGTATTATTACTCTTACCAACCTTTGCCAACCAAAATGGGAGGATTATATTAAAGAGTAGTACACTACAATCCATGTTCAATTTTACTTTTTATTGAACTAAAGTTCAATCAATAAATCTTGTATTTTTCTAGAATAGCTTTTTGATAGTGTATTATACTTTATTATGAACTTTTACTTATTTGGTAAGATTGTATAAGAGTTAAGAAAATTTAATAGTTTTCACAACTTATGGAATTTTTATGTTAATGAGAAAAAAAATACAACTTAAAAACTTTAAATTGAATGTCCAAATAAAACTTCAACTTCATCTCATATGATTTCATATCATGATTTCATCTCGCATGGCCAAATGGGCCCTCATTTTCCTCTTAATAATAAAAAAAAACAAATAGACCTCTCCCCCACCCGTTTTTCTCCTCTATGTAAACGAGCAACCCTTTTCCCGGAAACAATGAACAAAGAATAATCATGAAACTTTTTATCCCTCATCGCTGCTAAAAATATTCCACTTGATTCAACTTAACTAGCTAGTGTGTACGCGATTGATATGTTATAATTAACCAACTTTAAAGTAGGGATCATATCCACAGAGACTTTGTTAGGCCATACTATCAAGCGATTTCAAATATGATTTGCGAGTTGAGAGTCTATTTAAATTAGGGTAATGAGAGAAATTACAACAAAGAATTTAAATGCTTCAAGTTGTAAATCGATAGTAGGAAAAACTAGGAAGTGTCCCCAAATTTGGGTTGATTCCCCTAAATCACTCAAAAGAAATAATTGAGAATGAGTTTATGGTGAATATGTAAGAAATCAAATTAGGCAACCAGTAGGTGTGTTTCAACAATCCCAATGGTGTCAATTTACATCAATTTTTTTCAAATTGATGAGAACTCTATTCTACCCGATTGCATTTTTCTAATTCAACTCTTCCTATGCCTTGGTGAATCCATAAAACAAAGGTTAGAGCTTTGAGTCATTGTTGATTGATTCTATTCAAACCTAAATTGGATTTCTCAATCACAATAAAGACAATTGAAAAGGATTGACTGAGTTTCATCACCAATCACACATTAAAAATCCCAAATCAATAAAATATTCTCAACATAATCAATTTCACCCAATTGAGATTATTAGGGTTCACAAATCTATTGGGTTCACAACCCTAGAATTTGATTTAGTTATCCACAATAAAAGAGGAAGAAGAAAGCAAGTAATTAGACATGACTTATAAAGAAATAACGAGAGAAGATAAACTTAAATTGAGCTACTTGATCTTCAACTTCGATTACAATGCTAGAGCTATGTTGGAAAAATTGAAAACTAGATAAAACAATCTCTAAAAATCTAAACTACTTCAACTCTCCAAAAAAGAAAAAAAGAAAAAAAAAGACTATTTATAATAAGTTTCTAAAACCCCAATTTAATTTAAATTCGGAGGGTCCTAGTTCATAGAGATGGACTATTTTTTTAGAAAGACGGTCCGCATGTTCAACCATCACTTGGTTTTGGTATTCTGCTTGGTCTCGTCAGTCTTTTAATTAATGGACCATATTTTGGAAAGATGGTCTGCATATTGAACTGTCAACTGCTTTAGTGTTTTGCCTGACCTTGATCCATCTTCTGATTGGCAGACTGTTTTTTGAAAAGTCTGTCCGCTTCTTGAACCATCAGTTGCATACCACTTGGTGGTGTTCTCTGGATCACAAACCGTTTGAGGATACATACTGTCTATTGAAATAACGGTTTGTCGTTTGCTCCAATTCTAGAAGACTTTAGTAATTTTCATGCCTCCTTTTATCAAGTCGTTAGGTTCTTGAAAACTTAGCGAAATAGAGTTTGTTTTGACTTAAATTAGTCCTTAAAGAAATGCAAAACTCCATGAAAAGAAGTACAAATGTAACGCAAACTCCCGACACATCAACACCCCCAACTTAAAGCTTTTGCTTGTCCTCAAGCAACTAAGATAAGAAAATCTAACCTAGACCTAGACTCATGTTCCGATATCATAAAGTGAAATGACTAAGGTGGTTTAGGCAAATAGCTACAAGAACACAATTTTCAAGCAAGCTACCCTTTCTATCATGCAAAATCATCTTTCTCAAAACTAATTAGACTAAGCATGCAATCTATTCATGATATCACTTTGACCTGCATGATACCTAGATCGAGAAGTAATTCGTGCCAACCATTATCATCGATATGCCCTCACCTTTAGATCAAGGAAAGTCTCTATTTTTTATAAATAATAATCACACCCGATACATGGACACAAGATCAAAAGAAAAGAGAAAGACACTTAACTCTCACAAAGATATTCACAAGATAAGTCACAATTATCATATGCTTGCCCTTTTTCTCAAATGCCGTTTCTTTTGGATATGCAGGTTGATATCACATAAGGGATTTTATAAGCTTATAATGTTGGTCATAAGGGCTGGTAGGATGCAACAATGATATTTTAGTGGCTCATTACCATCCTTGAAAAGTACATCACATTCACATTCCCCTTTCTTTTTGACTTTATGCTCCCTTCATTTTTTTCCTCCCTTATTTTACTTAGCAACTTTTTAACAACCCAAGGTACTTTTTGTGAGATTACTTTATTTAGTTTTTCTTTTTCTTTTTATTTTCCCTTCTTTACTCAATAAACCGTAGGAAGTGGTCAAATAACTCATTTATTCCCTTTCCTTTTGTTTTCCACCTTATCACCCCAACTTGAGCTTTTTGCACATTTTTATCACATTTCATAATGTCAAGTAGGACATCACGCCCCGAGACTACACCTTAAATGGGACTAGAACTCGAAACTGCAAGTGGCCTGAGCAAACCCTTGGTCTGGCATCACACTTAAACAACTGCAAGATACTGCAGAAGCTAAAGCATGAACCAAACTCTTATAAAAATAAAATACACTTTTATTAAACTGAAACATAATGTCATTCGAAAACTGATACAGCTAATTGACTAATTGTCAATGAAGCCTCTACTACCATACTGAGCATTATTTACCAGGACAAGGCCCTCGATCTACCTTTATTTAATGACTGAATACAAAGATAAGTCCTATGAATGTAAGGAGGACTCACAGAAGCTGGGAAGGTGGTATCTTAATGGAGTGCCTGCTGATGGATCTGAGTACCTGGACCTGCATCATGAAACAATGTTGCACCAAATAATGTCAATACATGGAACGTATGCTATGTAATAAAGCAGAATGAAGAAATATTAATAACCGATCAGTTGCACAACTGAGGCATGAATATGATATGAAATTAAGATCATGAATTAACTGAATGATTGAGAATATCCGACTGAGCTTCTAAAACTAAACAATAAAGGAGTTGTATGCAAGTTATTATAAAAACAAGCTTTAAGAACTAGAGGCCTGCTGCCATAAATCATACTTTAAAACTCTTCATTGAATTATCTGAATGATCTAATAAAATAAAAGTACAAATATTGTGTAAAGTATTATGCAACTGAAAACTTTACATCAAAATAAGTTCTAAAAATACTTTACTTTAGTTGGGAGTTTCTCTTAACCGACATACACTATGAATGCGCGCATGATGTCCAACCTTTGGACCGGTTGGGAGAGATATCCAAAGTCTTCGCAGGGTAGAGAATGAAACTAAAATGTGAATCCATACTAAGCCCATACTAGCGGCTATATGAGGAGTCGCCTAAACCAACGACATGATCCTAAACTACGCTGGTTATGTAGTTCTGGGATTTAAGGTTATATGAACACTTCACCCATCTCAATGCTAAATAGTCCTCCCAAAAACTGTGCTCATAAAAAATATGTCTATCTGAGGCACCTGAAACATCTATGTGGAGCCTATCTAGATCAAAATAAAGTAGATGTATTAACTCTAGGGAGCCTCTATGCTTATATCTGAACTCTGATGGTGAGCCTCTTTGCTCAAAAATTGTATTATGTTGGTGTGCTTCTATGCTCCAAACTGTATAAAGTTGGTGAGTTTCTATGCGCAAAATTGTATTTCAAAAAGAAGTCGTTCATTTTTTGAAAATGATATGCTGAAGCTAAAACTGACTGAGTGAAACACTTTAATGAAAAACTCTTTGAAATATGTTACTGCTTTAATTATGAAAAAATAATGCATATGCCTGAAAATACAAGATTTTCAAAGTATCATTTTGATGCAATTGGGGTCCATGGGATAGAATGATATGAACCATAAACTAATAATCATGAGAGATACATATACAACATGTGTAATAAGGAAACAAGAAGGTATAAATCAAATATATGGAAAAAGACCAAATTTACAGAATTGGGCAAAAAACCTAGCTCTAAACTTTTTTGAAACTGAACCAGAGATGTAGGGCGTGAGGAAGAACATAGTTACTTACTATGAATAGCCTTACATACCTTTAGATTCTAAAAATACCGAAGAAGAATCTGATCTTGGAAGGTGAAGGACCATACGAATCTTTCTTGAACCTTAAGGATAAGTTCTCTCAAAAAACCCTAGGGTCTAACCGTAAATTCTTACTTAGGATACATCATCAATTGTTAAAATCACTTGCATATCATGAGAGTATGATTACCTTGATGTGGAAGGAGGTATATTCTCTTTGATAGCTGGCAAGTCTTGCTAATAATCAAGTCTTGAACTCTAGAGGTGAGTTCTTGATTCTTGCTAGAGATAGGAAGATGATTTTGATGCTAGAATCATGAAGATATTCATGGATTCATGTTGTGAGATCATGGAGAATACTCACCTAGCCTTAGGAGGGATAAAGAGATCTTTGAAAACTGATAGGATTGATTTGAAGGCGGAAAAATTAAAAAATAATCATTCGAGGCGGCTTTTAAAAGCCTTGAAATCCCCAAAGGATAGCCCAAATGATGGACCGTTGTTTGATTGATGTACCGTGGACTTGTCCGTCAAATTTAGGTGAAAATTTGCAGTCTTGGGTCATATTTGTTGGGGGATAGGACAGATCATTGTCCTGTTCATGTTTCATCCTTCTATTTTTATGGTTCATCATTTTGTTTTTGCGGTTCATCATTCTTCTTGTCAAAATCTAGCAGTACTTTACTAAGATGCCCATAACTTTTTATTCCGAATTTCGATTGATGAATGGATGGATGAGTTAGAAAGAAGACTCAAAAACCTTAGTTTTGGTAGGTCATGGAAAACATAAATCTTCATATAATGGGAGAAATGATCATTTGAAGTTGACACTTGTAAGAACTTATACGAAAACTCAGGTGGTAAGAAGACTCTTAACTCAACTTTGTGCTAGAGGTTCTTATAACCCTAATTTGTATCTAATGCACTTCCCACACTTAAGAATTTTTCTTAACAACTAGTTTCAATAAAAAATTCATTAGGCTGGGTGTATCTACATACCTAGAATTGTTTTAGACATAGCTTGAAAATTTGAGATGTTATAATATCTGATGTTTGTGATCATTCGTCCTCGAATGATGGTCATGGACATAGATAGGATCTTACCCTGAAACTTTCTAAATTTTAGGGTAGAGTTCCCTTCATTGGAGGGAACAACTCAATCTCCAAATGGATATCAATAGACTAGGAACACTATCACGAGGTCTCATCGGGATTTGAAAGGTGCATAGACTTGTAGAACTGCATGGGAACATAGTTTTGGCTCCTATTGGCCTATTAAGGCATGGAGTAAGAATAGGACTTTTCTTTCCCTAAGAGACACGACTGAAAACCCTTAAGCTTAGAAGCACCTTTTTAACTAAAACTTCTTTGAATGCCACACTTATCAATTACAACTTATAATTCATACCAGTGCTCATGTCGATACTGAAATTTTTGTCTAACAAAAGGATTCCACCACGTTCAAGCCTAAATCGACCAAATCTCTTGCATCTAGAGTTGTCCCCAAGAATACTACTTTCGCTTCTTTTTATCATGAAAATCACCCAACCTTAAGCTCTAATCAAGGATTCACTAGTCACACAATGCAATGGTCCATATGTATATCATCAGATTAATCAAGCCTATCACTAAAATCATCTTGTGGCTTCTTTATAGCTTACACTATCTAAGAATTCTCCTGTCTTTCCTAGAATATCTAATAACTGCAACTTCATAAACTTGTACAAAGAGACACCAAAAATTTCATCTAACTATTACACATAACTAATCCTTACCTCGCATTTCATTCGCACTCATAATTTAAGATGGAACCAGTACACCATAATTGTCATCAAAGGAGTATATACTTTCTCCCATCCTTCCCTTACCTTGCTTCTTTTACTACTAGCTATCAAGTCAAAAGGAGGATCACTGAAAGAATAGAGTTTGAGAATTAGAAATACGAGGGATACAACTTAATCGTGACTTATACTTAGCATGACTTTACTACTCAAGGTGAGGTCTAAGGAATTAAGTGCAATAGGAACGAGTACTTCACATACTGGTCACATAAGGCATGAATAAAGCGTTATTTTAAGAATATACCTTATAACCACCATTTTAATTGTGGATGAATGTACATAGTTGATGAGCCCGCAAGTGTACGGGTCGTGCAAGTAATATAGTGGCTCTTTTTAAGAACCGGAATGTCGAACCCACAGGGACAGGACTACGGGGTGAAAACTACGCAGAAACCTTTTCAAGTGTTAATTTACTACCACTACAATAATGAAGACAACAAAGGTAAAGAAAAGTTTTTGTATTTTGGAAACTTTTTATACTAAAGTAAAATATCTATACAAAGCTTGAATCTCGAACTATGAATGTGAGCATGCGAGGTTACAAAGAACATGTAAAGAAACTAATTATCGATATAGCATGGTTTATCTTTTCTCCTGCTGTTGGGCTCAACTTATGCCTATGGATTAAGTATTTAACCCAACTTAAAATCATGAACCTTCCACCTACATTTATGTGATAAGAAGAAATTCATGTTCTAGCCATACAAAACCGATTCCACACATGACTAATAATACTCTTCGTGTATATTTCTATCCCGAAGGTAACCAATTCCCAATTTTCCCAAACAAAGAACAGATCATATCCTATTAATTCCACCAACTTTCGGGCCATTTCTGGTGAAACCTGACTTTTGGATTTACATTAACATTGGCCGATATAACGTAGTAAGAACAAGCAATTAAATAGAACAACCATGGAAGAAAAGATAAAATAGATAAATAATCTAACAATTACATTTCACTACAATCGTTCATAACCTCAGAAGAAAGAGAATTAGCCACTCATTTGTGGATTGAACATCGTTAAATGAATGGAAATCATGCAAACAAATGAAAGGAAGAAGAAAGGGATAGAGAAAACCCTAAGAATTTTCGTCCTCAAACCGGCCTCGTAACCCACGTTCTTGCTCCACCAAGTCGAATCTCTAAAAATAAACCTAAGTGTGCTATTTATAATAGTAGGAATTTGTCCTGGACAATATAACGTGTCACGGAAAACGCGGAGCACGGGCCCGTGATACGCCCAAACGCGGAGGCCTTCTCGAAATCGCTCCCGAAATCGGCCCCGGCAAAGACTCCCGCCGCGTTGGCGCGTGGCACGCCGGCTTCGGCAGCGCGCTGCACCCTTTTGGTCGCGAGCCACCCCCGCCGTGGCACTGCCAATGCGTGTGGGTCGCCTTGGGGCGCCCCGCCCGCCATGGCACGCTGTCACAATGCAGTGGGCTGTTTTGGGCCTCCCCTTGTCGCCGCTGTTTCTTCCGTCTCCAAGCCTCTTACTTCACCAACTCATGGATTAGCTCAAAAATCATCAAAAACCTACAAAACAAAGGCTAATCATGTTGGTTAAAGAAGATATCTACTCTTTTATATAAAATCACATGAAAATGTATCAAATAGTTTAGCAAAGCACGACTAATTTAAGTTGTAAAGCATATCACTGACCTATATTATTTCTCGTGATCACAACCCCACACTTAAAGCCTTGTTCGTCCTCGAACAACCTTTTACATTTCATGTAAATAAAGACTCACACCTAACTAATCTAAATAAGGTAATTCAAATGACTCACACTTATGATGATTACTATTTAGATACAGCTAAAAATAAGGCATGCACGCTTTGATCAATGAAATGAAATACCACTATGTTAAGACTTCTTAACCTCAAGAATCGACTCACTGCTAAACTCATGCAAATCAACCGATTAAGAGATCCCACATGAATTATATCTTCATTAAACATGTGCCTCACGGAAAGAGAGTTACCCAATTTCACACGCAAAACACTTTTTATATCACAACATGTGTGGGTACATAAATAGAATTTCACTCACTCTCACAAAGAATTCACATGCACCATGTAATGACCCATAAACTTGCCTTTAGTAAGTTGTACTTTACTAATTTGAGGATGTACGAATGTAAGATCAAGTAGGACTTTTAGGTTGTAATGTACTCTGTGTGTAGGTAGGTACTATTGTGATCGGCATTAGTGACTATCTTCCCTAAGCGCTTCAATACATCACGCCCTTCATTGTGAACTTCCCTTCCTTACTTCACCTTTTTATCCTTGGTAGTTTTCTTTTTCCTCGCTTCCATTTCTTTTTAGGGCACTTTTAGCTCATTAGTAAGGAGTTGTATAAATTATTTTTCATTCATTTGTTTTCTTACTCCTCTACTAATAATCAACCATTTTTACACAAGCGCACCTTTGACCTCACTTTTTGCAACTTCCACTTTTCCTTTCTTTTCATTCTTCTCACTCCTTTCCTCTTCGTATTTTTCTTCTTTAAGCGCTTAGGAGTTTTGTATCAAATTCAAGGTTAATGAAATAAAAATGGTTGTTTATGTTGCAGCTAATAAAGAATAGGCTAAGGCTCAATGAGCCGACTAGGATTAATATTTCAAGGTAGGTAAAACGAGGGATAAAGATTAGGTTCATTCAAAGAAATGCCTAAATCATCTCCTACAATTTTACATCCTTCATTTCGTTTTTATAAACACACTGGTGGAAGTTCTAGACAATCCACAATAAAGTACGTAATACTCAAAAACCTTACACTCATGGCACATGCTCAATTCAAGACACATTCGCAGACTCCACTACTAATCACAAGAATTTAAAATTAAGCTTCAATCATATCGAGTCAAATTCAAGAGCCTAAGTGTCTCAAACAAAGTTATATTCTGCATGCTTCAACACTACATACTTGCATCTTACAATCATATATAGCACATAATAAGAATATCAAGCATCCATTAGCTACGGTTTAAAAACTAACACCTATTGACTAATTCTTCAAGACCTGGCCACAAGCCAATCCATCCATCTAAGTTTCCGAAACACCTAACTTATGGCCTAAAACATTATATACCGACAAATAAAAATAAAAATAAAAATTTTATTTTTCCGGTTCAAAGACCCCCCGTCTAAAAAAAGAACCGACAAGAAAAACTAACGGTGATAAAGTCATTTATGCTTTGACTACAAAAATTTTCAAATTTTTCTCCTTTTTTTTTCACACAAGCATTACATTCACCAACAATTTGTTAAGCATACAAAATTTGAAATTTCCTTGAAATTTCCTCACCCCACACTTAAATCATGCTATGTCCTCATAGCATCCAATTAACATTTACGAGGGTGAGAAATACTCCCCGAGGCCTTTAGGCCTGAAGAAACAACACGGTTTTCTTCAACTTTACCGTGGTGGGTGTTCCAATCTCACACTCTTCTCTTCCAGAAGTTGTTAGCTTCCCCAGCAATTTCTTCGTACTTCCCTCCATCTCGTGCTTAACTTTTCCACCAAAAACAACAAAAGATGAAAAATCAATAAAAATCAATAAAATGTGCAAGAAATTAAAATGGATACCCACGGGTACCCTGGTTGCCTCCCAAGCGCCAAGCCTAATTTTACGTCGCGGCACGACACATTACGTTTCTTGCCACCGCTTTTTCCTCCGCCTTGAGGATATGATCTCACCCCTAATTTCTTCTCTAATTTTCTTTTATGCTCCCTGGGTGGTGGTGAAAATTGTAAGGGACCACGCAAGAGATGTCGCCGACGTTTATTGGCCCTTACGTAAGTGAAGTCATTCCTTGTCTATTAGGCTCAGCAAATTTCAGAGTATATGGGACTTGGTCCTCCTCTGACATTCTCCCTAAGCTCTAAGACTCTATTTCTATGTCGTCAACCAAACTTAAGGTAGAAAGTGCTGAGTAAGGTCCAATGCACCTTGGTTCCAAACTAATGCAATTCGACCTCCTTACTTGTATACCTCTCCTTCGCATCAACATTCATCTCTCCAGTATTTTCACATGGTGTATACTCTATCTCTTCTCCCCTAACGAAGCTTAAGGCAGAGCTCATCGATGGACACTCAAGAGGCGAAATGCTCCGCTTCATTTGAAAATTCACCCTTATCTTCCTCTTGTACTTCCTCTTGGCTATTGCCTTCAACTATCACTCCGCAATTTATCACAAGCTTCGGCCTCAGTAATCATCTCCGTGAATTTAGCGCCATCCTCTTTTTGTATTTCAGACATTCTCCTCTTCCCGACTTATCAATGTTGCCACCGTCTCCTCTTCATTGCTTCGATTGCTCAAGGAGTTGTTTCAGCATGTCTTCCAATCGGTTCATGTCCCAAATCCCTTTTCAGCATGCCCGTATTCATCAAAAACAACAGATAAGGATCATAGTCTGGCTCTGGGGAAGGGGAGAGGATCAGGACAGCCTATCCCAATGGCCATCTTGATCACCACATATGTTGTACGTGTTACAGTGTTGCCACAAGATTCAGAAAAGATTCGTCAAAATATGAATATTCACCATTTAAACCATTTGCGTTCCAAGATGTCATGTCAAGAAGGGTATTCCAAAAACAACTCAAAATATTAAAAATAAAAATAAAAATTAAAAACACGCTGTCAACGCCATAGAATCTGTTAACTAACACTTAGGAAAAATTTTACCAATTGCTGCTCCCGGTAACGGCGCCAAAACTTGATGAGCCCGCAAGTGTACGGTCGTGCAAGTAATATAGTGGCTCTTTAAGAACCTAATGTCGAACCCACGTGGGACAGACTACGGGTGAAACCTTTCAAGTGTTAATTTACTACCACTACAATAGCGAGACAATGTTGTAAAGAAAAGTTTTTGTATTTTTTGGAAACTATTTTTATAACAAAATAAAATATTTTAATTTAATTAATTAAATACAAATTATTTGTAATACCTCGAAACTTTTCTAGATCAGATTCCATGTTTCAATTATCATTATACATGGTTTATCTTTCTCCTATTGCTAGTCTAACTTATGCCTATGGATTAAAACTCGTATTTAACCCAATCCTAAGAATCATGAACCTTCCGACTACATTTATGATAAGAAGAAATTCATGAAATGAAATTTCATACAAACCGATTCCACATGACTAATACGACTGTGTATATTTCTATCCCGAAGGTAAATCAATTCCCAATTTTCCAAACCAAGAAAAAGATCATATCCTACACTCAACTTTCAGCTTTCTTGCCCTCTCATGAAACTGACTTTTGGATTTACATTAACATTGGCCATATATTAACGTAGTAACAACAAGAATTAAATAGAACAACCATGGAAGAAAAGATAAAATAGACCAAAGAATTCAACGCTTACATTTCAATACACCGCTCATAACCTCAAGAAGAAAGAGAATTAGCCACTCATTTGTGGATTGAACATCGTTAAATGAATGGAAATCATGCAAACAATTGAAAGGAAGAAGAAAGGGATAGAGAATACCCTAAGAATTTTCGTCCTCAAAACCGCCCTGTAACCCACTTTGTTGCTCCACCAAGTTAGAATTCAAAAATAAACCTAAGTGTGCTACTTATATTAGTAGGAATTTGTCCCGAATAATAGGCAACGTGTCACGGAGTGCAACGCGGAGCATTGCCTCCGTGACACGGCCCAAACGCGAGGCCTTCGGAAATCGCCCGAAAATCGCCCGCAAAGCACCCGCCGCGTCGGGCAGCCGTGGCACGCCGCCGGGGCAGCGCGTTGCACCCCTTGGTCGCGGAGCAACCCTGCCGTGGCATGTTGCCAACGCGGTGTGGGCTGTCTTGCAGCCTCGCCCGCCGTGGGCACGTTGCCGACGCAAGCAGTGGGCTGCTTTGGGCCTCCCCTGTCGCCGGCCATGGTTTCTTCCGTCTCCAAGCCTCACTTCACCAACTCACGGATTAGCTCCTCAAAAATCATCAAAAACCTACAAAACAAAGGCTAATCATGTTGGTTAGTACATATCTTCACTTTTATATAAAATCACATGAAAATGTATCAAATAGCTTAGCAAACACGACTAATTTAAGTTGTAGAAAGTTATCACGGACCTATATTATTTCCCGTGATCAATAGTGCGTAGAGCAAGGGAAATCATAAGAAAGAATCATTCAAGAAATCTAATCCGAGCATATACATGATGTATCATGATTTTATTAGCCGCGTTAAGGGGAATTCGGGATTGGAGTTCAGAGAACTGAGCATACTATGAGACATGAGTTTATATATGTAATGAGTCTCATAACATAATGTTTGAATTTATTAAATCATGTAGGCAAGAGTAGGATCACTGTCCGAAGCGGTTTCTCCTCATTCTAGGAATTTGAGTATACACATGGGTATGTATAGAGTACTTAGGACCTTAGACGGGTCATAATGAATACAAATACGAGTAGAGTGTCATGTTGGCTGATGTAAGAGGAATACACTTTAATAGGAATGGATCGATTTCCCATAGTTCCTACTCCTAAAAATTTTCACAATTGGAATATCAAGACTTGACATGGTTGTTTACCTTATCATCTCTCCCTTAGCTTAAAAGTCAACGTTCTAAGTCTTTGGACTTTCTCTAACCAGGTATAATCAAATAAATATTGTGGGATTAAGGTATCACTATATATACCTGATTCCTAAACTCTCCCTCAACAACTATATCTGTAGGTACTAAAATTAGATTCATACTCTTTCCTCGTCTTATCAACTTCTTATATCTAATCCTCTTATTCACCCAATAGAAATGGTTAAAGCTTATTCTAAGAGGATCAAAATTATCTACCTTGTTTAAAATTTTCTAAATTTCATTTTGGGGACACAATATAGTACATGATGTTGCCCAAGCGCATTACTACGCACGTGGTCGTCAAGTAATATAGGACTCGGAACCCCGATTATCATATCCACAAAGACTTGCCACCACTATTCAAGGTTATTTCTATTTCGCTATTCTATTAAATAGTTGAAATGGGGAATGGTTTGGAAAATTAAACTATTAAAAGATCTAAATGTAAAACTAACTAAAGAAGTTGGAAGCTTGGTTTTACTTTGATGATGATGAAAATATGGGGAAATGGCACTTGTTTGGTTTCAAGTTGAGTTTTCAAGGCGTGATTCACTAGAACTATTCATCCTATGATTGATAGTTGCAAGTTACGATCCCATTCCATGCCACTATCCCTAGCATCCAAGAACTATTTTATGAACCCTAACGCCATAGTCCCTATGGTCACAGGAGAAACATGAAACAATGATTGGTGCCTTACTTTGTATTTTAACTAAAGTAGGTTAAAGGGTGTATCCTTTCTCCTCAAGAACAACTTCTATCCTCTCACCAATGGGTTCAAGGGTCTTTGAATTCGTGTTCTATATTTACCTTTAACCCTTTCGATTCCCTTTCCCAAGTTCAATCGAAAGCCAACAGATTTACTTATAAGGTGATCAATCTCATAAATATAAATTAAAATACATTATATACAAGCAACCATTAACAAAGAATCGAAACTAGATTAAATTAGTCTTTCAAACAATCAACTATCCACCATGACCAAAACCCTAGAGTATGAGTTTAGCCACTCATAGACAAGTGGAAAACGAATACTTAATCATCATAATTTGAAATAAAATAGTAAGAAGAGAAGAAACCTAGTGTAGAACTTTATCTTCCTTTCAAGTGGCTTACAAGCTTCTAAAAATGAAATACGGAATGTAAAAATGATCCCAAGATTGTTAATAAATTCCCTAAAGGATATATTTTTAGTCAACCTTCCAAATGATGCTTATGCCCTCCAACACCTAACTTTTAAAATAAGAAATTTCAGTCTGAAATAGGTTTGGCGCTCCTTCCCACCTATCTCACCATAGAGTTAGTCAAATTTCCTAAATTCTACTGGGATAGGCTTGGTGCAATCAGTCCCATCCATCTCAACAAGGAATTAACCAATTTTCTACACTTCTAACACCTCTCGCACCACTCTTACCAGGTTCAGAGTGTTATAAAATTCTTGAATGTTAGGACCCTTCCGGGCACGCGAATTTCTCTATCTCACTAGAATTTTGGGAATTTTCTCTATGTTTTGGAAAGCTCTATGGCTCCACGCTCACCATCTCACCAAGGTGTTGAATGAACATTATATGAAGTTAAGGACTTAGCGCGTGTATGTACATAGCCCCAAAATGATGAAATTATCTCATGATGTTGAAGCCGTGCGCCGGGCGCCAGCCATAGCCCCGAATCTTCTTCTCAGCTTCTCAAACCTTCGACCTTGGTTCATTTTGGGTCCTTTTTACTTTGTTTTCTTCTTAAAACACCTCGAATCATTTTTTGGCATACAAAATGCAGAAACATATGAATATATACATTTCTTAAGGATTATGAACTCAAAACAAGGTAAAAGATGGGGAAAATATAAATGGGCATAAAATATGCCCAACATCACCACCCCACACTTAAACCATTGTTCATCCTTGAACAATCCTTAATTCACACATAAACTCATCTTTTACCATCATACTTGGTACCTCTATCATTTCACACTCAAAACTAGAATAAAGCATAGATCAAGTGGTTAATCAACATACAACAATTCTCATCAAGCACATATAAGGTCTCACAATCAAGACCACACAACCTCTATAATTGAATCATTCTTTCAAAACATAGGGCCAACATGATTAAGTGTGAAATATGCAACAAATAGTACACCTACTGTGACACCTTGTGCCCTCACTTCTACTATTGTTCCTCTCTTTAATTATCAATGCAAATACATGGAACATAGAAATCAAGGCACCCTCATGCTCACAAACAATGTAATGCAATATATATCACATACCATGCTTTCCCTTCATGTACATTTGACTACTTGGTTGTTTTTAGAGACTTGATAATGTTGAACTCTTCTTTTGTTTTCTCCCAAGACCAAAGGAGGTATCAACCACCCATTGTTCCTTCCAATGGATAGTTATACCCTACTATGGAAAAATTACAGTGAACCTAGTTTTCTATACCTGCAGACCACGACCAGATTAAACTACAATAATTTAATAACGAATTGCATTAAGTGCTTCCATTTGCTCCCGTCGGCCAAATTTCGGCTTTTAGTTCCCGTGGTTGGGCTTTTGTAATTTTCCACCATTTTAATCCCTAAACCATGTCATTTTGGGTTTAGATAGGGGAAAGTTAAAGGGTTAGAATGACCTTTTACCCTTCATTCCTCTCAATTTCCTCATGACAAAGGAGTAGAAACTTTGATAGAAAGCACAAAGCAAAGAGTGCGGTTTGATTTTCTTTCCGGCTCTTTTCCGTGATTTTCTACCTGTGGTTTCTTCTACTGTGTATGTGGGAAGTTTGCAAGGAGATTGTTCTCCTTTGCGTCCCCTAAAACTCGTTCACTATTAGTTCTTAGCCCCGAAGCCACGAAATTTGAAGATATTGTCATGGTTCTTCGATTAATGCATGAACCTATCCTATGTTAATACTGTAGTTATTTTCCACCAGCTTGTAACTAAATGGTGCTTATCCCATAAATTTAGAAAATTTAGCCCTAGCTTTTGAAAAGTCAAAAATTAGTATCCTGTTTAAGCTATGAATTCTTGAGAATCGTTTGCATCTCTCGTAGTTAGGGTCTTCTATAATGATTGCATGTGTGAAAACTCAATTACATGTATGTTATTCAGATTCAGCCAAAAAGTCTATATACTTGTATTTCTTAATTTGTCAATTCAGCTTAAGTCAACGTACTAAAACACATCCCGTGTTTGTAAGAAATGTCACCGATTAGTTTGACTATATGATTTCAAGTGCCAATAGTACCTCCTAGATATCAAAAATAAGAATTCAACACTGGTCCACTAGGGCAATCATGAAATTTTAGATATATAACTCGACTTTCCCCTCAGACGCTAGTTCGATTTCAGCTTTGTTCTTAGATGGTTACGACGCTCTAGATAAGGCAGCTTCACTGTGCCCGTAACCCGCCAAACTGTACGATAATACTCTTAGGGTACTTGCAAAGCAGTATGCCCCTAACCGGTCTTGGATCCCGCTTTGAGCTATCGCCTAATAGTTTAGTATAGTTTTCCAAGTAGAGTAGGACTTAAGATCGAAATGATCAGTTCCAAATAAGTACCTGTGTTCCGTAACTAATGCTTCCAGCTGTAGGTTACAAGCATGGCGGTATTTTGCCCGAATGGCCCCTGCACTTTGTGATAACCCACCATGCCTTTATACCCCGTCAAGGTATATTAGGTCCCACCGGGCGTGGGTGTGGCGGCACGGAGTCCATGTCTAGTTCACGTGGTTATAGCTTAGGTTGCGTACTCCCACTAGTCGGCCCCAAACTCGCTTCGGAATAAGAATCTCTACTCCGCTTTTAGATCTATCAGCTTTAACTCGGGCCTCAAAGATAGTATGTCGACTCAAACTTTCGATTTAGGGCATGTCTGACTAACCGGAGTGGGTAATTTTGACCATCTCAGAATCCTTTAGATTATTTCGGGCTCGTATAATTTAGTTGGTTGCATGTCTTTCTAGTTCAAATATTTACATATATCGCATATTCCTTCTCACATATTCGCACATTCAAGGTACCGATGCATACTTTATGCCGTATCGCTTCATGATACTACCGCAGTTCTCAAAGTCAACACCGTCAGCCGCCGCAGCTTAGATTCTCCACCTCAGCCAGCTTGGAGTGTGAGTCCTCATCATCCGAGGGCATTATTTCTTTCTTTTAGTCATTTATTAGTTTCGCTAGACTTAGAGTTAGCCGGGCTTCTTCCCCAAAGAACTCCTCGCTAGATGGCTTTAATGTGCACATGATTTTTAGATTTATCTAAGATTATTCAAATGTTTTGAACTTTATGTTCGAAACTTGTCTTTCCTAAATGCTTTATGATATTGTTTCAAAGTTTCATATGCATGTTTACTTAGGAATACCAGTTGTATGATTGACCAAGGGCTGACTTTGGGGTTACCAGGACTCCAAGTATCATGAACTGTCCAAGGTGTAAACTCGTGGCGTGGGACAAACTTAGTATCGAGCACTAGGTTTAGAGTATCCTTTGAAAGTCTCGATAACCGCACATCGAGTGAAGTCCTTTAATTGGTGTGAAACATGCCACACTTATGACGAGGAGGCTATGAGATACAGTGGTAGGAAACCTCTTTTTTTTCACACTCTTATTGTGAGTTAAAATTCAATTTAGAAACGTTCTTCTAACTCGTCTATTTGCTTAAGTTGAATCTATGCCTCCTAGGACGCGGTAACGAAGAAGGGCCGTAACTCCAACACTTTCCCCACTGCTCTCGTAAGCTCCTCAAGGTGATTTGATTTATACCACAAGAGTTTAGAGGGCTATATAGTTACTAGCCCAAATCAGAATGCATCGTGAATCATCAAAGTCGTGTTTGGTGAACACGAACGTGGTACGCAAGCAGTGCTCATATGGGGTATATCGCTCGTAGAATCTCCCACCGTTCCTCATGATGTATGCATGTTTATGATTATGTATGTTGGCTCAAGTTATGTTAAGCAAGGCTCTTCTATTATGGTTATGACTATGTTTACGTTACGAACATTTTGAAAACCTTGAGCCTTATGTTATATTGCGATAACTATGTTATGAGCATGTTGTCCTACCTTTTTGATCATTTATGAGTTTTATACATGTTTTAGATATCCGTTTAACTTAATTTTCATACTCAGCATATTTCACGTACCGACCGCATAATTTCTATGTTGTATTGCCCTGGGCTGATAGATCTCGTACTTTCTACATACTGGTGATTCCTCATGTTCCGAGGGCTATACTGCTCACACCTATGTTATTCCTTCGCTCTCGATGTTGGATTAGTTAGGAGTTGTCCCATCAATCCGCCATTCATGTTTAGAGGCTTTTCAGACTAAAAAATTGTATTCCACCGTGACATACAAGTATTGTACTATTTTCCCTCATGATACGTTATGATTACGTCTTCTATGTTAAAGCTTCCTCTTATTTGAATTAATTATATGTATGCTCATTCCAAGGGTCAACATGGGTCTCTGTGGGCTCCTTGTCCCGTATCTATGATCCTGGGAGTACTTTTTGGGTTGTGACAAACTTGGTATCGTGAGCTATAGGTTTGTGTGTCCTAGTCAGAAAGTCGCTGCTAAGTAGAGTCTTTTTCACGGTGTGCTGATACCACACTTATGACGCAGAGGCTACTAGATGTTTAGGGAATGTTCCATTCTTTCATGATCCGTGTTGTGCGATGAACGCCCTTTACTCCTCTAATTCATATTCACGCTTGAAGAATGATTCCTCCACACCAAGTAAATGCCAGAGGAACGGTAATGGTGATGATCATGAGGGTGCTCATGATGGAGAGCACGGGGCCACTTCCAACCATTCATGAGGAGCGCGTACGAGCGCCCGCCCACACCGAGTTTAGGGTAGCGATTCGGGATGTAGGCACAGCCATGATAACTCTCAGTCCAAAATATGACTCGTGGCCCATTATCCATAAATGGGAATGCTAAATGCTAGGGTGAGGGACTTTCTGAGCATGAGCCCTCCGGAGTTCACTGTGGTCGAAGGTAGACGAGGACCCACATGACCTTATTGAGGAAATTTTCAAGATCACCCAAAGCTATGGGGTGAATAATGGGGAATGTTTTGAATTGAACTCCTATCATCTCAAGGGGGTAGCACATATATGGTTCAAGAAATGGAGAGGTATGTGGCACGGTGTAGGCCCGATAGGTTGGGATGAGTTCCACTCCGTGTTCATGGATCGCGTTCCCCTCGGGAGATGAGGGAGCTCAAGGCTGAGTTTGTGAATTTGAAATAGGCAACATGTCGGCCCAGAGTAATCCTTGAGTTCACTCGACTATATAAATATGCTCCTGAGTTATGGCGAATCGCCAGGCTCTGTGAGCCGCTTGTGCAGCTGGAGGAAAAGATTACTTGGACAAGGATTGCCTGAGCCGGCTACATCTAGACATCGACTTTCCCGTATTGTATTGCATGCCTATCAGATGGAGTCGGGTCTATAGGGGAGGCAAGAGAGAATCCAAGAGGGCCAGACCGACAAACACTGGGATTTCTAAGGATGTTAGGAGGTGGATCACGCCGCAGCCTCGCCATTGCATCACTCGCCCTCCATCTCCATCATCATCTATCATGCCGTCCAGGTTTAGGGGAGAATTTAGGAGCGGGGCTACAGGCTCGAGGTCATGGTAGCATTGGTGTGTGGAGCGCACTTTCCTCAAATAAGTGGGTGCGAGAGATGTGGCAAAATCATCCCTTGAGGTGCTGTAAGGGCTATGACACTTGTTTCGTGCGTGGTAAAACCCTAGCACAGATCGCATTGCCTTGCAGCAAGTTCTACCGCTCCAACAAGACGACCCTCAACAAATGGTACCCCACTAGTTCGGCGGTGTGGTCAAGACCTAATAGGTTTTATGCTCCAAAGGCTCGGCCAAAGAAAGTGTGAGGCTTCACGCATGTGGTCAATGGTATGTCGTAAAGTCTTCCGCATATTGACGCTATGCTTTGTTAGATCCAGAGCTACCTTTAAGTTTTTGTGACCCCTTACATTTAGTAGCGCCTTGGAGTTGAGTCCCTAATTTTAAGAATGAACTAATTCTCCTATCTACCCGGCCGGTGAATTGGTGGTAGATAGGCTGGTATATGAGGTTGCCCCATTACGGCACAGAGTAAGGTTACCTCCAATTATCAAACTTAAGAAGTCACGTGCCCGCCGGCCCTCGACTCCGCTCCTGGGTGTGCACTTAGTCGAATTGGCCATTACTGATTTTGACATCATTTTGGGTATGGATTGGTTGTTTCTGTATGTTATGCTTCGTTTAATTGTAGGACCCATGCATTGAAATTCTGATTTCTGGGTGATTCTGCTTTGGAATGGAGGGGTAATTCAACTCATCAGGCCGATTTATTTCATATCTCAAGGCTAGGAAAATGATCTCTAAGGGTTGCATGTACCACCTAGTTAGGGTTAAGGAGGTAGAGTTTGAGACCCCGACCATTCAGCTTAGTTCCAAAGGTGTGCGAATATCTAGACGCTTTTTCCCGATGATTTACTAGGTGTTCCTCCGAAAAGGGAAATTGATCTACTACCCGATGCATAGGCTATCTCTATTCCTCCTTGCTGTGATGGCCCCAACCGAGTTAAAAGACTTAAAGGAACAATTCTTCCATGGATAAGGGTTTCATTAGACCGAGGCAAGTCTCCATGGGGTACACTCTGCCTCTATTTGTTCTGGGTTAAGGATGGGTCCCTATGAATATGATTGATTATCGACAACTAATAAGGTCATTGTCAAGAATAGGTACCCCTTCCTCGTGATTGATGATTTATAGCTTTCGTGGTGTCGTGTTTCTCAAGATAGATCTCGTGTCTTGGTATCACCAAATTAGAGTTCTAGAGAGTGATATCCCAAAGACACTTTCAGACACGGTATGGAAATTATGAGTTTGTAGTTATTTCATTTGGACTAACCAATGCCCCGCATCTTTATGGATCCGATGAATAGGTTGTTCAAAGAATATCTCTGGATATGTCTGTGATTGTATTCAAATGACATCCTTATATACTCCTGAGCTAGGAGGAGCATGCCGCTCATTTGAGGCTAATACTTCTCTGCACCTCAAGGATCGCTTCATTGTATTCAAAGTTTAGCAAGTGTGATTTTGGCTGGACTCGGTGGAATTTATGGGCCAGGTATCGCGTGAGGGCATGGGTGTGATTCTCGAATTGAAGCGAAAGAATTGGCCTAGACCGGTTAATCCCTTGGATATTTGGAGTTTCTTGGGCCTAGCAAAGGTTACTACCGAAGGTTTTTTTAAGGGTTTCTCATCTATTATGGCGACTTTGACCAGTTGACTCAGTAAAAGGTGAAGTTCCAATGGCCTAGGATTGCATGTACCCTTTTCATGAATTGAAGACCCACTCACTTCTCAAAGCAGTTGTTGACTATGCTCGAGGGTACCGATGGCTTTGTTGTATATCATAGGATGCTTCAAGAGTCTGACCGAGATGTGTGCTGGATGCGCATGGGAATGTGATAGCATATGCCTCTCTACGTTTAAAGGTTCATGAAAAGAATTGCCCGACCCATGATCTCGAGTTGGCCGCGGTTGTGTTTGCATCAATATATGGCGGCATTACTTGTATGGGGTCCATGTGGACATGTTCGTGCACCACAAGAGCCTCGCAATATGTGTTCACGCAGTAAAGATCTCCCAATCTTCTAAGAAAGGAGGTGGTTGGAATTGCTAAAGGACTACGATATGAGCTGCTTCTTACAACCTAGGCAAGGCTAATGTGGTTGTGGATGCACTTAGTAGGCTCTCTATAGAGAGTGTGTCCCACATGGATGTGGGAAATAAGGAGTTGGTGAAAGATGTCCACCGACTCGTGTGTCGGGGGGTAAGATTGATCGACCACCCGATGGTGGCGTTGTTGTGCATAATGTCGAATCGTCTGGGTGGCTGATGTCAAATCTAAAAAGATGAATATCTAATTTTACGAAGCTAAAGGAAGTCAGTATGCGAGTCAAAATATAGAGGTTTTCCCCCAGCGGGGGAGATGCAGAAATTTTCGCATATCGTGGTTGGCTACGTGTCCCTGACATCGATAATTTGAGGTTCTGACATTGCAAGAGGCACATGGTACCAAATATTCCATCCATCTAGGATCATGAAGATGTATCGAGACTTGCGAGAAATCTATTGGTGGAATAGTATGAAGAAGGATATCGCAGTGTTCATAGCCAAGTGTCCAAACCGTCGCCAGTAAGTGAAAGTCGAGCACCAAAGGCCTGGGAGGGGTACTTCAGATATTAGAATTCCCTCTTGGAAGTGGGAAGAGATTAATATGGATTTTGTTATAGGCCTACCTCATACTCGCCGACACTATGATTCCATTTGGGTGTTTGTAGATTGGTTAACAAAGGCTACACACATTTCTACCTAAGAAGACCACGATTCAATGATGATTACGCATGTTTATAATAAGGGAGTTGGTTCGACTTCATGGAGTGCCCTTATCTATTATTTCAGACCGAGGTACTTAGTTTACCTCCCAATTTCCGCGGTCTTTTCAAAAGGGACTTGGGACTCAAGTCAAAGCTCAACACGCATTCCATCCCTAAACTGATGGTCAAAGTGAACGAACAATCCAAACTATCGAGGATATGTTTAGGGAATATGTTATGGATTTTAAAGGTAATGGGATGATCATTTGCCATCAATGAGTTTGCATATAATAACAACTTATCACTCCGCATCCAGATGGCATCGCTCGAGGCCCCCTATGGGCGAAGGTGCAGATCTCCCACCGGATGGCCTGAGGTTGGTGAGGCCGCTCGATAGGGCCGATGGGGTCGACGAGGCGACGGTGAAGGTCCATTGGATAAGGGATCTGACGAAAAACCTCTCGTAGTCATCAAAAATCATATGCCGATGTGAGGAGGAGATTTGGAGTTTGATGTGGACGAATGGGTATTTATAAAGGTATCTCCCATGAAGGGAGTCAGCGCGGTTTGGAAAGAAAAAGTGGAAACTAGTCCCCGCTATGTCATTTCACCAAGTTGGGAGGAAAGTTGGTAAGGTGGCGTATGAATTGGAGTTGCCCTCGTAGTTATCTTTGGGCTTCTAATTCTAGTGTTTCATGTGCTGCTGAATAAGTGTTTGGGTGATCCAACCTTGGTAGTCCCTAGGCGCATTGGAGTAAAAGACAAGCCTCAATTATGAAGAAATTCTCGTCAAATCTCGATCATCGTTCTAAGTTTGAGGGAAAACTAAGTGCTTTAGTTAAGGTTTTATGGAGAAATCAGCATGTTGAGGGAGCTACGTGGGAAGCCAAAGTGATATGATGGCGAGATATCCACGCGCTGTTCTCTACCGACTCAGCTCCGACTGAGTATCATTTCTACTCTATGATCCCACTTATTTTCATGTTCGGCTAATGTGTTATAGTTTCTTCATGTGTACGAGTGTGTATGTGAAGTATGAGATCAGTCAAATTTATGTGGTTTGGTTCGGAGGTAATCATTCCGTGAAAATTTAAATAAAATAGTCGAATTTGAATATGATAATTGTATGTTTTTGTTTTCATCTTGTTTCCTACATTCGGTGATTTAACAGCCTGGGGAGATATTGTAATATCTGTGGAAGGCCTAAGAATAGACCTGGGATTTGAATTTGAAAAATGCAAGAAATTGGCAAAACATCACAACGACCATAGTAGCATTCTCGCGGTATCAAACCACGAGTCGCTGTATGTCATTGTTAGTTGGGGAAAGTTGACGGTGGCAAAGGAGACAATGAAAGGTATGATGACACGTATGGATACAACGCCGCCCTTACAAGCCGTTGTTAGGCCTCTGGTCAGTCGGCAGGTAAACAACGAGAGATATGACGACTCATTGTGGGAAACAACAAGAAATCGTTACAAATGTGGGAAGGAGTTAGTTTTTTCGTGTGACTTTCAAACTAGCATTCCAATGACCCACAATAGACCATGAGTTGTTCGTTGTTGTCATTGCTTATGTTTTAGTGTTTCCAAGTTGGACTCTACGAGGAATAACAATGGTCACAGTGCTTGTGGTGAAGGGTCGTGGTGTGACCCGTTAGAGACGTGGGGCGCCAAGGTTTAGGGGGATAATCACGAGCAATATGACGAGTCATTGGTTTAAAGGTACTGGTCATCCCGACGATCCGTTTTTGGTTCCAAGAATAGGCTACCAAAGAAGGTTTCAATGAGCGACAGGATGGGTCGTCGTTGGTTCCAACGACCCATTAGTCCCACCGTGGGATCAATCTGGCTAGTTTTCAAGGCAGGTTCATTAAGGGTAATTTTGACCTTTTCACGATATAACGCCCTAAACTACGTCGTTTTGGCTTGGGAAAGCTGGGTTTTAGGAGAATGACTCTGACTTAAACTCCCATTCATGCATGCAAGGTTTTTTGACAAGTGATCTAAGTGAGATTTCAAGCTTTTCACCTCAAATTCATTCAATTTTATTCTCTTTGGGCTTTTAAGGAGGGTTAGGAGTTGATAATCTCAGGTATGTAAGGCCTTCAATGGGTGAATTCCTTACACACCCATGCTCCTTCTTTGTTAATTACTCAAATTTTATTTAAAAACTCATGGGTTTTATATTCGGTTTGTATAAATTTTAATGATTTAATTATGGGTCTTGTGATTTTGAAACCCTATAATTGTCTACGTATTTTGATCATCTTGAGCTCTTTAAATTGATACTAGTATGGCTGATTTCGAATTTATAATCATTTAAACCTGATTATGCATGCCCATGATAAACCGATTTATGATCCGTTGGTCCACTGATGTTTTTTATAAGCCCAACATATATTATAAATTAAATCATGAGTATATTATGCTATCTATTATGCTCTTATGGAAATTCTAAATGGCATGCATGGGTCTACAAGTATGTATGTATTTTATTAAAGCATGAATTATGTTTTGGCCGATTCACGGCCTCAAGTCATGGCTAGTTCAAGTATGTTCAAGCATGTTTATGATTATCATGATGTAACTAGCCCATAATCTCATGTATGTATTATTATGAACACTATATATGTTTGGGAGTAGTATCAAACACCGAAGAGGTTTGGGGCCGAGGTTAAGTCCCTGAGATCTCATGAACTACGTGCTACCGTAGGTATGTTGGTACCCTCTCATGGTTGTCCCCCGCCCAAAGGCTCCCTTTACATGTGTTATCATGCCCTTCATGGTTCCTACCCTTCGCAAGGCACGAACACCCTCCCAACAAGTGGTTACATGCTCCAAGCCTACGTGTGTCTCATATAGGGTATGTCGGTTAAGAGAATCTCCCACTGCCTCATGATTTATGCATGTTTGTGACACGTATGTCCGTCAAGTTATAAGCTATGTAAGGCTCTTCCTATGATTATGACTATGTTTACGTTACGAACATTTCGAAACTCCGAGCCTTATGTTATATAACGATAACTATGTGTTACGAGCATGTTGTCCTACTCTGTGATCATTTATGAGTTTTATACATGTTTTAGATATCCGTTTACTTTACCTTTTGCATACTCGCACATTCCACGTACGAACGCTATTTCTATGCCGTATCGTCTCATGATACAGTCCTAGTTCCAAGGCGCATCCTCACCCGTAAATACCTGATCTTCTCTCCGCATTTCTTGGTGAGTCCTCATGTTCCGAGGGCTACATTTTCACACTTTATGTTATTCTTCCGCTTTCTAGATGCTGGATTAGTTGGGGAGTTGTCCCATCAATCCGCCATTCAGTTTAGAGGCTTATCGTACTGTTGTATTCGTCGTATTGTATAAGTATTATAATTATTTTCCCTCATGTTACATTATGATTACTTTCTCTATGTTAAGTCTTCCGCTCATGTGAATGAATTAGATGTATGCTCATGCCATGGGTTGACTTGGGGTCTCTTGGGGCTTCTCGTCCCGTGTCTACGATCCGGGCAGGTACGTTTGGGTCATGACAGAGGGGCGTGACCAGTGGAGTAGGAAGAATTCACACAGCCTTCTTGGACGTTTTTCCTCGTGAGTTGAGGGAGGCAAAGATGATCTGAGTTTATGAAATTGGAGACAGGGCAACAAAACCATGGAGGATTATGTCGGTGGATTTTACTAGGGCTTTCTAAGTACGCCGCGTAGATCGTAGCCGAACCAAGGGCTCGTATGCCGAAGTTTGTTAATGGATGGTCAACCGATTCTCAAGGAATGCAGGACAACGATGCTAATTAAGGATATGGACCTTTCTAGATTGATTGTTTATCCCCAGCAAATTGAGGTTGAAAAGATGAGGATAGTGGAGTGTAAGAACAATGGGCAAGGACTCGGCTAGTCCGATAACGACCATCGTAAGTCCGGGTGTGGTGGTAGCCACCCATAGCAGCGAAAGAGAGGGCCCCAACACCTCCAGCCTTCACTGCCCCTACCTTCTGGGTCCCGTCCAGGGCCAGAGGGGTGGAGCATCCGCTCTCAAAATTTAGTCATGTCGTGGTGGCACTGTCAGCTTCCTAAGTGTAGCAAGAACTATTAGAGAGTGTCTACAAGGCAAATGGATGGTTGTTTCGATTGTGACGCCTGGCATAGAATTAGCAATGTTTGTCACAGGACGTGGAAGATCACAATCCACTACCTCAAGAACTCCACAAAGCCAACTGCTCACAGGCAACCCATCGTGTATGGTTGGCGGCCAATGCCAAAACTGTGTTTCTATGCTCTATCTTCCCGTCAGTATCGAGAGCTCACTTGATGTAGTTACCCGCACGTTATCGCCTCTTTCATATAGACGTACGCCCCCTCCTAGATCCAGGAGCCATCCTTTCATTCTAACTCCTCTACATAGTGCGTCGCTCGATGTGAATACATATATCCTCTCAGAACTGTTCTCAGTCCCCACCCCAATTGGCGAGCCGCTAGAGCTACCCGAGTGTATAGAAATTGCCTGGGCCTCGCCTATAATAAAGTCATTCCACGGATCTCACAGAGTCGGATATGATTGACTTCGACCTTATTCTCTGCATGGATTAGTTACACTCCCGCTATGCCTTAGTTGATTGCATAACTAGAGTTGTCAAGTTCCGCTTCAAAATGAACTAGTGTTAGAATGGATGGGCAACAACTCAGCGCCTAAGTGGTAGGTTTATTTCCTACCTTAAGGCCCAAAACTCATTTCCAAGGGATGTATTTATCATTTGGTTCTGGTCAAGGATTCCAACCCTAAGACCCTAAGAATTCGCTACTTCCAAGGGTCGTTGACTCTGTGATATATTTCTTAATGATCTTGCCGTAGTCCCTTCGAAATGGGAAATAGACTTTGAATAGACCTCCTCCTGCATACTCAAATTTCATCTCCATCCTCTCTACGTAATGGCTCAAATGAATTTATGGAGCTTAAGGAGCAATTTAAAAGATCTTCGATAAGGGTTTTATCGTGACCCGACATCTCTCCTGGGGTGCTCCAAGGCTGGCTCCCGCGTAAGAAAGACTATGACTGCACGTGCATAGATTAACCGCTAAACAAAGTCATAAATAAGAACAAATATCCCCTACCTAGAACTGATGACCTATTCGACCAACTTCCGGGAGCCAGCTGTTTCTCCTAGATCGATCTCAAGTCGTGGGTACCATCGGCTAAGGGTCGAGAGTGTGACATACCAAAAATAGCATTCAAAACTCCTGTATGGTGTAACCATGAAGCCAGGGCGATGTCCTTTGGACTCACAAATACCCCCCTACGGCCTTTATGGACCCGATGAACGAGTATTCAAGCGCATCCGGATATGTTCATCATTGTATTTGTAGACGACTTTCTGGTATACTCCAAAATGAGAGCATGCAACATCACTTGAGGATAGTGCCGTGACACTCAAAACCGCCAGCCTGTTTTCCACCGCAAGTGTGAATTTTGGTAGAAGTCCGTGACTTTCTCTTGGGTCATGTGGTCTGTGAAGGAATGCTGCATAGATCTCATAAAGAAAAGCAGAAGGATTGGCCCGGACCTACCTCTCCTACCGAAATCAGGAGTTTCCTAGGCTTAGCCGAAGTATTATCGAGGTTTGTGAAAGGTTTCTCTCTATAGAATCTCCTCTCGACTGGGTTAACTCGTAAGAAGGTGAAATTTCAAGATGGATAAGTGTGAGAAGAGTTTCTTCATGCCTTTACTACTTGACTTCTAGTTTTTGCTTATAGAATTAATAAGAATTTTGCAAATTAAATCTCTATCTTCATTATCCTAGCATCAAGCAAACAACACACTCAGGCACCCATTTTCCCCGGTTTTCTCCTCTTCCAAATTTTTTCTTTTTTTTTCTTTAACATTATACATTGATGGACTCTTACCTGCCAAGTCTCAAACTGCTTAATTACTTTAGATCAATAAGTTTAGCCCTAAAAAAGAGGATTAAGCTATTTTCGTCATAAGAAAGAGCGGCTTATGGTCATTTGGGATTAACTAGGAGCATGTAAGAAGGTAAAATAAACATGGGTGAAAACATGGCTTTTTCAAAGAATGCCTTGATCATATCCTAACTCTCTAACAATGAGTTATCCTACATACACTCAGGCAAGTTCTAGATGCTACAATATGTATACATAAGAAAATTTAGCTCACATCTCATGACCATCAAGAATTTGGGGCCTGCTTTCTGGCACCTACACAATCACATATTCATATTGAATGATATTTTTCATTATAAAGACCTAAAAATCATTTTGAGTCAAATTAAAGAGATATGTGTGTCTCATGATTCTCACTTATGCATTCAATATGACCACTTTATTGACTCTAGCATAACAACTAAGTAGAATATCAAAGAGCACACAAGTGAATGATCTATGACTCAATCCTAAAAGATAGTGGTTAAAACGTGACTAATTTTCCCAATAAGGTTGACATCCATCCATCATTGGGAAAGGTCACTACACCTTATAAAAAAAATTAAAACTACTCCTAAAAATAAAAATTTACTTTGGTTCAAAGGTCCTCCCTTTGGAAAAGAACCGAGGCCATAAGAAAAATCGATGGGTAGGTGAGATATGCTATTTTTTTTTAAAATCAACTAAACTTGTTGGCATGCTCACCTCTTAACCTCAAAATTTGGTAGATATCCCCTCACCCTACACTTAAAATCATTCTCTATCCTTAGAGCATCTATAAAAATCATATAAGGGTGAAAAATACCCTTGAGGCCCTCTAGGCTTATCTAGAAGCATGTCTTTTTTATTCGGTCATATGACCCCACACTTAAACTCAAGATGTGCTCCTTAGCTTTAACTGGCTCTTAGACTTACCCTTCTCTCGCACACAAAATAAAAATAAAAGTTACACTATATAGAAAAGGAAAACACACTATTACAAAATTGGGTTTCCTCCCAACCAACAAAGGCTTCGATTTAACGTCAGGCACGACGCCATTGATTTTCACCACTTTTCTTCCACTTTGAGCTTATAATTTTCACCCTAGTTTATTTTCCAATTTTCTCATATGCTCAAGGGACAACAGTAAACATTAAGGGACCACGTAATAGATATTGCATCTTTCCCTTCTTGGCCCCATGGTGGATGTCATTGTGTGTCTTTTGCATAATGAATTCTAGAATATAGGGCATTGTTCCTCATCTACACCTCTGCATGGGTTTGGTGTGAACTCAAAAGATTCTTTGATGTTTGGCGTAACTTCAAAAATTACAAACAAGTGCGAATGCAGGAAGAAAAAAGTCATGCCACAACACCTGGTGAAGAATTTTAAGATAGTCAAAATTTAGGGACAAACCACAAGCATTATACGACTCTGCATTTGATGAAGGTACAAGCTATACCAATCTAGGCCAACATCACAAATCTTACAGCAACCACGGACTTATGAAAAGCATGACCCGTACAATCCCGCCATGGGTCGTTGGTACGCCTGACACAAGCCGGCACTAGATATGGAAAACTCCCCCGTTAGCTTAGGAAAAGACTTCTAATCTCTCGTATAAATAGTCTTACATTTTCTTTTTAGTAATGGAAGAATAGAATTGAATTAGTATATGTGTGAAGAACTATTTTTTGTGAATTTTTATCATGTTTGAGGAGCAATTCTTGGAATCAAATTTTTGGTATCCTACATCGTTTGCAGATTGTTCTTTGATATGCCAACGTGTTTTCTTCCCAATTGCTGTTTGATTAATTATGTGTTGTCTATAATAAATTATACCCAACGCGAGAGGCCAAAATCTTCCACAACTAGTTGTGCAACTACCTGGTGGATGATTAACAAACTAGGCTGCACAAGAGTGATTCAAAACCAATGAAAAAGCTTCATTGTATTGTCTTCATGTTTAAATGTTTCTTAATCTGGGTGTACAATGTTAGGACTTGCCTCAATTCTTTTACTTTCGAACCTAGAGAAGTGGGAGAAGGAAGAGAATTACACAACGCCTTAATCTTTAGGGATCATTGTATTAACTTGAGCTGGTCATAGGATAGTTAAATTTGGAACATATTGATAACTAAGCAAGGTGGAAATCGCCGATGAGACCCGACCTGCTGGATCGAGTATAGTCATCAAATAGGGACAAACCAAGCAGAGCCATGAACCCTAGTTATCGCCTCTACAAGTAAGCATTGGATTGATCACATGTGTATACCCTAAATAGTTATGAACCCATATGGAACACTTATCCTAGTTGTTTGCAAATCTGATGTAAATTACAATTATACTCTTTGTTTTAATATTGTCTTTCTTTAAACACCCAATTTGGAGATAACTCACCAACAAGTTAAATTACCGACCTTAGTCTAGATCTTACCCTATTCCCTCATGGTTCGGAATCTCAACTTCTTAGTTGGGTTTTTTAATTGACAATGACCATTCATACTTTATCGTGAAGTGTGAGTTTGAGCATTATAAAAAGTTGCATCGTTGTCGGAAATATGGCTAAGATTAGATCAATTGCTTGTATTTGACTTTGGTTTCTATTTCCCAAATTTTCTTTGTATTTTTTGATATCCACAAAGTTGCTGCTTGGTGAATGCCAAGTACCTTGGAGTGAAAACTCCCCGATTTCTTTGGATCTCGAACTTGAACAAACACTCGCATAAGATGGAATAAAGAGAGCGAAAGAGAAGCCCATATAGATGAAGAATCTAGGCAAGTCAAGCTATCTCTGCAAGATGCACTTCAAGATGCGGAGGATGATCGAGATGAGGTCGGCCAATGCTTGTCAACATGGGAGGGGAAATAAAGGGCCAAAGATATACGTATCGGGCCGATAAGGATGACCCTGACATTGATGATGTTCCGGTCAACCGGAGCCATTGTACCACCACCGCTACCTACCGGGGAAAAATTTGATCACTAGCACCATGCTTTAGTTGTTGAACATGAAATGGGTGTTTAGTGGTCATGTAGCTAACGATGCCAACCTACACCGGATGAACTTTGTGGGAATATGGAAGGCGTACTGTGACACCTCGAATTTTTTTTCGATGATTATTTGATGTTATATGTAGTATTAAGGGAATTATGCTATTGTATATTAGCCGAGGTGAGGAGGTAAACATGTGCAAAGGGAAAAGCGAAGAGTAAGGTGAAGTTTGTAAGTAAGGGTCAACAATAAATGGACATATCTCAAAGTATATAATGATAAGAAGTCGTATAACCTATCATATGAAAGGTATTTGAGTCTTGTTTATAGCAAAAAAAACCACTCGTCAATCGGAGTTCGAAGTAAAACGTTATGCTCGCTTGAAGACAAGAATGTTACCGGAAAAGCCCAGCGCTGCTGGCGCTAAGATAGGCAAAGGCAAAGAAAGCGTGTGGCAACATGCGCGAAGGCACGCCACACGGCCGCATGCGGGCACCACCAAGGCTTGGTCAGCCTGCCTATATGAAGTAAATTTGAGCTAGAAAGCTCATTTCTACTATGTTTTACTTGATTTTTTCACAATTTAGAGGATTTAGAGCTCTATCCAATGGTGAGAAAAAAATCCTAGGTAAGAACTTATATGGATAAGTTAAATTTCCTTATAGTCAAAGCTTGAAAAAGAGTTTCTATGTCGTAAGCTTCTTAACCGTGGAGTTGCTGCATTTTTGGGCAGTAGGGAGGTGAAGTTCTACATCCATCTTGGTGAGAGAGCGAGTACAAAAGGGGGTAAGTGTTTTTACTCATTAAAAATTCTCATGAATTCACAAGTTATGTTGGAAGTGAAGTTGAAACTATGTTGCTTTTGCATGTGTTAACACAGGTTTTAGTCATTTCTTTGCTGTGTTTTTGAAGCAGTAGCTAGCTAAGGATATACTCCATTTTTGTTGAAGTTGAATACAAATATAATGTAAGTGTTTCTACTTATTAATTCCTATGAATTTGCAAGCTAAACGTAGAGGTTGAAAGTGAAGGTTGAGGTGTTGGTTTATATGTGTTATGGTGTGAAGCTGCTGCTCGTTTTGAAGGTTGGAGCTGCTGTTTTTTGTTGAGAATATACTTCCATATGTTGGTGTTGTTCATAAGGAAAGATAGGTAATTTCCTACTTCTATTTTCCCTCAAAGTTGTAGAAACAAAGCTTGAAGTAAGAAATGCCAAATGTCGCTTCTGTTTTGCTTGTATTGTGACCGCCATTGTTTATACGTTTGACTCTGGATAAAATACTTAAAACAACCTATTACTTGGTTATAAAATCAAGGAATTAAATAAGCTAACTGTTGTTTGTTGAAGGGAAAAGTCGGCTAAGAAAAACTCGTCAGAAACAAGGTATGTAAGGCAATTTGTTATCTCTTTTTTCACCATGTTTTCAGCGCCGTTGACGAAAATGTGATATATACCTAAGGGTATCTAAGTTTATGTTGGAAGCATATTATGATTCTTGTCCAAGGGTTTAAGTTTCTAATAGAAGCCATTGGTAAAAGGGTTGAAGCTTGTGAAGGTAAAGCAAAAGAGTATAATTTGTACCCTTGTTGTCAGATATTGTCGTAGCTGGCATTGAGTCTGGAGAATTTCTGCATTGCAGAATTTGATCTATCCTTTATTCTATATTACATATATGTGGTGCCAATTGTGATAAATGTTGATTCTAAGAAATTGGTAAACATGGCATGACGATGACGCGCGGAACGAACTTAACGCTAAGAAAATGAACTTAAGCTAAATAAGGGTAAAGGAGAATAACGAAATGGAAATGCCAAAAGTTATTCATCCACCCTCTTATTCACATGTTCTATGTTATATAAGGACAATAGGAGATTCCTTGATTTATCTCCCTTTAGTTAATCGGCTAGTTCACGAAGCCAACCAACCAATACGTTGAACTTGAAAGATAATAACTCGAATGTGTAAATTATCAATATTTCTATGCAACCATCTTTATGGGTAGGTTATAATGTAGTATCTTAAGGTTAGTAGGTTATACAAAATAAGGAATATTTATGCTTATGCTTACGTTCAAGTTACGTGGTAAGGAAACAAGAATTGTCTTTAGAATGTCACCGTAGGTTTAGTGGAACTTTGTGCTATCTCGAACCTCCTGAGAGTTGAAAAGGCATTAAGTTAAATATATGGTGTAAATACATTATGTGGTAAAATGATATAATGAATATTGTGTAACTCATCTTGTATGAATAAATTAGAGTTAAGCGTCCGTAAATTAGTAATGTAAGTTAAAGAGAAGCTCTCCGCTATAACCCTAAACGATTACGTTAAGTTATCCATTCTATGTGTTGAAATTAATTCTTCATGTTTGAAAAGGGTAATCCTAGGAGCTTCTAAGACATTTATAATTATGTAAGTTTTCTTAAGCTCCTGAGATAATTGCACATTTGTGTATGTTAATCCAACATCATCCGAATTACGCGCTTATAAGTCCTTATTTGCCTATAAGGCAGCACTTAGAGAGTTGCTCAAGAGTTCCAAAGTTACAAAGCTCCAAGTCTCAAATTCTTATGTTATGTTTTCACATCCCTATTTCATGTTGAAATGTGCTAATTCCTTAAGAAGTTTTCATGAATCATATTTTGAGAATCATGCTAATGTCTCATCAAGTATTTGAAGTTGCATAAAAGTTATTATAAGAATTTTTAGTAAGAAGTCTTAATATATATGATTTTCATGTTATAACATATAATTGAATTCTTTTAGTTATATTCAAGTCATACGTTCATATATTAAACTCTTGTTGAGTAATCATCTAAAATTCCAAAATTTAGAGGAGAGATTTTCCCACATACCATTGTTCACAACGTCGAAGTAGGTACAAGCACTGCTATGATAATGATCGCTAAGCTTAGAACTTAATTCTAGGAAGCTTCCTAGAGGTCACTAAGTTAATTAATTACGAGTTTATACGTTATACAAAAGTCTCACATATTGTATGTCTCGTTAGCTCACTTTCTGCACTCTCATGTATATGTTAAGTTTTATGATAAATAGCTCCAAGTTATAAGTTGCATGTTTTCCCGCAAATAATACAAAATGAATTAAGAAATATATGTGCTCATCGAAGTGATAAGTTTGATGAAAAAATTTCTGCTGTATAGTTATTGATACATGTAAAGGAACCACTCCTGCGGGCAGTAATATATATATAAATAGTTTCGCATGTTAAAGGATTGTATAGAAATGAGAATCTATGTGCTTCTACTCAATCAATACGTTAAATTGGTAAGATTATTTGTAGGACATTGCTTGTAAGCCTACTAAAGTTCTTACATTGTCTAAACCTCCTGAATGTCCGTCGAGTCACTGAGTCGACATGTTTGTATATAATTTGATAGCTTTACGTGATATATGTTTATATTTGATAATTTTTCCTGCTATATTTGCTCACCTGCATTATATGTTACTAAAGAGACCTATTAAGACCACATATTTAGCATTTGTCATTTCAATGTCTTCATGTGTTAAATTGACTCAAGATAAGCTCTATTGGCTCCATTCATGATTATGATTGAGAGATATTTTATTTTACTCCGTATGGTACACCGACCGAGATATAATTATTTTATCCTAGTATGGTACACCGATTGGACGAATTTTATATACAAATTTATAAAATTAAAAATATTAAAAATATTTTTATTTTACCTCAGATGGCAATAATCGGGCCGGAGATATTTTTATGTTACCCCGATGTGTATACCGGCCGCAGATATTTTTATGTTATCCTAGTGTGGTACATCGGCGTGAGATATTTTGTATTTTACCCCGGTGTGGTACATCGGCTTGAGGCATTTTTACATGAATTTTATGGCCTATTGTCCACCGACATTATAGTTATAACTTTTCTTGTGCATTACTTAGTTGCATCCGCACTTCGTATTGAGTTATTAATGTGTTTCTTTTAGGATTCTAGGTTGTTACTATTCCTTATTTCGGCTCAATTATCATGTTATCTTATATGTTTACAGCTTTCACCATACATACCAAGACATTTTTCATTCGTGCACCGACGCCCCTTCGCCCGGGGACCTACGTTCGGTGCCGCAGTGGTGTGCAGAGGCCCTGATTGCCAAGCAAATAGATGTCATGATCATGGATGTTTTGGTATGCGTTCTTTCTTCCGAGCTAGGGCTTAGTTATTTCAAATTTGAGTTTTGAGTTATAGTTATGGGTAGGTTCTGAGCCCTATTCCTCGACCATCGCCCGCTTATTCTTTAGAGGCTTTGTGGACTTAGTATGTATAAGATATTTAAGTGTTTGGCCTTGTAGGCTTTCTGGTTCTTGGTTTATCATAGTCATGGCCTTATCGTCATTTCAATTATGTATTTGTGGTAGTTGAGACCTATGGGTCCGTATGTTTAGTCCAAGCTTGATTAGACAAATGGCCCGGAAGGCCTAGGTGTTACAACTACAGATGCTATATAACCTGGCCTCCCGCTCGGGCCAAGATCGGGAGCCAATTGTACACTCCCTCGCTTTGGGCATGACAAACTTGGTCTCAAAGCAAGTCAGACCTCTGTGAGTCCACAAGTTGTGTCTAGTAGAATCTTGCTTATGGGTATGTTGTGCACCATACATATAATCGTGGAGGCTAAGGCATTTAGAGCGTTTTACCCTTTGTTCAATAGATTGTGCTATAGAAAAGATTAAGAGGTGTTTGAAATCTAAATCGTCATAGCTTTAGAGTTTGCTTAAAGGAAGGGGGCAGATGGCTAACGAGATTTATTGCCATTAATGCCGGGAAGAAGGTCCCAATGGCCCTCCCGCCAATATGAGAGAGATTAAAGGCTCAAAGTGAGTTTTTTTTTACTCCCCATGTTACAGCTCCTCTAGTTCCAAACAGAACTACCATGGGAAGGGATTCGACCGCTCATGTTGTCCTAGGTCCAAGTAGAGCCTAGAGGAGGTAGAGTTTTTTATCCTCCAAAACCCTTCTCGTGTATATCAAAGGGGCTAGATTTTTAGAAAACATTTCGATGTTAACCCTGAGTAGTGGCGTTTGAAAAAATAAGTCAGTTGAAATTAATTGAAGGGTCCAAGTGGAATACTTTGAGCCTCCACTTCGTGGGTTTTGAGCCTAAATCCCTAGCCTTTTACGGATTCTAAGACTTTCCATGGGAACTTCAATGGGTTTGAGTTAGTAAGTTTTTATATCGTAAAACCAAAGGAAACATGAGTATTCACGAATATAGTCTCAGGTTTAATTCTTATGCCCAATATGTTTCAAATAAGGTGCTAATACGAGGGATAGAGTATATCAATTGTATTAGGTTTGGGACCCCTGGTTTGAGTGTTTGGGAGTGTTTACCCACATAGAAATGACTACGCTCGGATGCTAGTATTTGCTCAAAATACCTGACAACTGGACCTCACTATCTCCCAAGTACCCGACTAAGACGTAGAACGTAGTAAGAAGACAAGGTCGATGAGAGACTACTTAAGGACTCTCTTTGTAGTCCTTCGAGACCCCGCCAGCCGTACATTCGCTCCTTGAGATCTCGCCTACTTTGTCCCTAGATTAGACTCGCTTCCTTTAGCTCCCATTTCCAAGATAGGCGCTGGGATGTGCCTTGGTAAAAGCAAAGGTAAATGAGAAAACTTCGTTTGACATTGATTCTATATATTAAGTGGTTAAGTTGTGTTTTCACTTTTTTCTATGATATTTCCAAAATATGTGAATGGAAAAACTCGGTATTGGAGGAAATCATAACTCCCGTGGTAGTGTATTAATTTGCGTAGGGTTAGAAAAAAGCACGATTATATAGTACTAAAAGCATTTCTATCTTACATCAGACAAATAGATGGACTTGAGTAAGTACGGTTTGATACGGGCGAATAAAGAGGAGGTGCTTACGAAAATGGAATGTATGCTTATGACAAAGGCCAAGAAATGTTAAAGATGTTATATTAAAAGTTATGGCTACCGAGGTATAACCCTCATCGAGGATGAATGATTTTAAGGGGGGAGAATGTTACACCCCACTATTTTTTTTTTATGATTATTTGATGGTTATATGTAGTATTAAGGAAATTATGAGTTGTATATTGGCTGTAGGTGAGGAGGTAAACATAAAAGTAAAGGAAAAGCGAAGAGTATGTGAAGTTTGTAAGTAAGGGTAAACTTTAAACGGACATATCTCCAAATATATAATGATTAAGAAGTCCTATAACCTATTAATGAAAGGAATTTGAGTCTAGCTTGGCGCCGTAAAAAACCGCTCACAATCGTAGCTTGAGTAAAACGTTATGTCGAGCTTGAAAACAGCACTGCCGACCGGGAAAGCGCCAAAGCGTGTGGGCCAAGGCAGTGGTGCAGTCACGCTGGCGGCGCACACGGGCACCGCCCAACCTTTGGCCTGCCTACCTATAAAGTAAATTTGAGCTAGAAAAAGCTCATTTCTACTCCGTTTTACTTGATTTTTTAATGAATTCAGCTTGATTCAAAGCTCCATCCAAGGGTGAGAACAAATCCTGTGTTAGAACTTGTATGATAGGTAAAATTTCCTTATAGTCCAAGCTTGGAAAGAGTTTCTTATGTCGTAAGATTCTAACAAGCAAGAGTTTTTATATGCAGCAGGGAGGTGAAGTTCTACATCTATCTTGGTGAGAGTTGAGTACCAAAGAAGGTAAGTGTTTTTACTCCTTAAATTCTCATGAAGTTATGGTGGAAGTAAAGTTGGAACTTAAGTGTTGCTTGTGTGTGTGTTGCTGTTGTGTTTCAAAGGATTTGTTGTCAGTTCTTGAAGCAACAGCTAGGTAAGGATATATACCATTTTGGTTGAAGTTGAATACAAATATAATGTAAGTGTTTCTACTTATTAATTCCTATGAATTTTCTTGTGCTAAAGGTAGAGGTTGAAAGTGAAGGAGGTGTTGTTTTGTATGTATTGTGTGAAGCCGCTACTTATTTTGAAGGTTGCAGCTGCTGTGTTTTGTTGAGAATATAATATATATTTGTTGGTGTTGCTCATGAGGAAATTTAGGTAATTTCCTTACTTTATTTCCCTCAAAGATGTAGAAACAAGTCGAAGTAAGAAATGCTAAATGTTTCGTTGTTTGTTTGTATTGTGACTGCCTATTGGTGTGATGTTTTGACTGGATAAAATGATTAAAACAGAGCCTATTCAGATGGTTATAAACTTAAGGAATTAAATAGGCTAACTTCTGTTTGTTGAAGGGAAAGCTCCGCTAAGAAAACTCATTAGAAACAAGGTATGTAAGGCGCTTGTTCTTCTTTTGTTTTCAAGCACATTTTCATGCCGTTGATGAGTCTGGAATTCCTATCTATCTAAGTTTATGTTGGAAGCATATTATGATTCTGTCCAAGGGTTTAAGTTTCTTAATAGAAGCCATTGGTAAAAGGGTTGAAGCTTGTGAAGGAAAAGCAAAAGAGTATAAATTATAAGCTTATTGTCGTATTATTGTTGTCATAGCAATAAATTGAGCCTGGATACCCCTCAACATGGGCAATGAGCTGGTCCTCTTATTTTATATTACATATATGTGTTTCCAAATGTGATAAATGTTGGATACTAAGTGAAATTTTAAAAAAAGGGAAAGACGACACCCGAACGAACTTAATGCTACAAAACGACCTTAAGCTAAATAAGGGTAATGAGAATAACAAAATGGAAATGCCTAATATTAGTCATCCACCCTCTTATTCACATATTATAAGTTATATAATTCCAAGAGGAGATTCCTTGATGTCACGACCAAAAGGAGGCCCGGATCGTAACACGGGACAAGGAGCCCCGAGAGACCCCAAGTCGACCCATGGCTTAAGCATACATCTATCTCAATCATGAAACTGAATAATCAACAATATACTTGTAGAGGAAGTCTAACTTTAACATAACATTAGAATACGAAATCCGAAGCTAAATACATACATATGTCTGAAAAGCCTCTAAACATGACGAGTTGATGGGACAAGACCCCAACTAACTCAACAAAACTGAAACTGAAATACATAAAGGAAAG
>JACEIK010008183.1:9334-25586 GCA_018107945.1 Datura stramonium
AGCTTGTTGTTTCTAGAAATCTAAGATAGAGCTATCCAGGCACCAGATGTGCTTAGGCTCACCAGTTAGCAGTCCAGGTCCTACTAGGGCACCAGGTGCCAGTCATACCCCCCAAGGCGGGACGTGACACCTAACAAGGGTGAACGTATATGTAGCTTAGGAAAGCTTCAAAAACACAGCAAATTCACCACAACAACATTGCCCAAGTGTAGCCAAAACATCCACCAACACACCAGCTTCATCTTATGGTAGATCCCCTTCATTTAGCTTTAGTTTAATGGAGTTTAGCTTAGTGTTTTCCTTAGTTGTTTTCTGGAAATTTGAGAGAATTTCAGATGATAAGCAGGCACCTTAATTCTGGAAACATTGAAAATGATTTGATAAGTCATGACTTAAAATATAAAGCAAGTTGTGCGGTGGCTATTTTTTGGGTGGTGGCCTCCTTACTGCCCGACAGTGTCACGGTAAAACGTCTATGACTTTTTACTCCGAACTCCGATTGACGAGTGGTTTTATGTTATAAAAATTAGACTCAAAGACCTTTAATTTGATAGGTCGTGGGGCTTATAATTCATTATATACTAGGAGATGTATTTATTTAAAATTGACCCTTACTTATGAACTTCACATACTCTTCAGTTTTCCATTCATATGCATTTCCCTTGTCATCTACGGCAAATATACAACCCGTAATTCCCTTAACATAGCATACAAACATAAAATAATCACCAAAAAATTTTTGGGGTGTAACAAAGATCTCCTAGATAAGGGTTTTGTCACGACCCGAGTCTACATCCTAGATGCAACACGGTAGTTGGTGCCACAAGTGACCCCAAGCTAACCAATGTCCTAACATCGCACTGGAATACTTAATTCAAAACATATGCGGAAGCTATGAAAAACATACCTAAATAAACTTTTTTAAAAAGAAGAAACATCTAATAAAATACTGGAAGTTATGCTTAAATGCAAAATGTGTTGAACCTCACTATGTCTAAAAGCCAACTAAGAACTGACGAGTTGCTGGGACAAGCACCCAGCTAACTCTAAAAATATGAACGAAAGAAAGACTAAATATTTTAAACTAAGCTCTCATCCTCGAAGGATGAGGATTCACCAAAGATACTGCTGCTGAAATCGTCGAAAAGGAACTACTGTCGATGTTGTGTCTGAGAACTTGAACCTGTATCATAATACAATACAACATGAAAATATGCATCAGTACTTTTAATGTACCGAGTGTGTGAGATATAAGAAAAAACAGTAGAAATACCCAACTTAACTAATAAACATAGAATACAACTATAATACTGACTGAGAATCATATCTATAGCCTGTAATCTGAATAAGATGAGCTGAACTAAAACAAGGGCTATACCGAACTGAACTAAACTTAGCTGACAAGTGGGAGAGTCTATTAACCGACATATAACCACGTGAGCTAAACGTGGATTTTGACGTATACGCCCCATCGATAAGACCCAATACACCTTGTCAGGGTATAAAGGCATGGCTAGTGTCAACACTGTTTGAGACCCGTTCGGACTACATCCTACGATGGCAACATAGTTCTGGGAACCTGGGTGCGCTGAACCCCGGCCCGCTCGGTGATAAGTCCTACTCCCACTGGAAGTCCTAACTGTGACTACTAGGCTGATAACTCAAAACTGATTTCCTAAGACTTAAGTCAGGAATACTTATCTGGAAATACCCTGAGAGTCTGAAGGACCTGATAACTGAAACTAAGGGTTCGAAGATTGGTCAGAACTACTTTGTCTGAAAGCGTCGTAATTATCTAAAGAACAACCTGATATCTGATAATTGAAACTATAGAGTTTTACTGAACTCCTTAAGAATTGAATATAGTCAAACTGATTAGCTAATACCTAGAGACATTGCTAAGCACAATCAATCATCTGCAAATACTAATTCAATTTAAACATGCATATTGAGGAGTTTTGCTCAATAACAGTTCACAAGGTAGATAAAATATTTCTGATGAGCTATTAAATCACACAAGAATTCAGTCCAAGAATCATACTCGAATCGACATATAGGGAGTAGTGTCTCAACTACAACATTACCTAATACATGAGAACTAAAAGCATTAAAGTGATAGGGAAGTTCATCAATTAAATAGAAAACCCTAGGCCATGATTTCTATAATTCTTAGGTCTAGGTTTACTGAAGAATTAGGGACACAAAGGTGGGAAGGAAACCTTTGTTCCAATCCCACATACCTGGAGTAGAGATTCCCTTGAGAATTTTTCTTGAGAAATCTAAGGGAGATTGGAGCCCTTGATCTTCCTTTGGGAGAGAACTGTTTGAGGTTTATTATGCACTAACTTGAGAGGATTAGAGAAATGAGAGAAAACTATCAGCTAACTCCCTAAATCCCTCTAAAAATAACCCCAAAATGACATAGTTTAGGGCTTAGGTGCTTAGGAATTATGAAAACACGCTCATTAAAAATGCTGGAAAAAGGACCCTATCAGTCCTCACGAGGGAAAACATGAGTTGTAAGGTAGGGGACGACTTGTGATGTCAACTCATGAAGTCTACTGGAATCCTACCTAAAATTTAAAAATCCAGACGACGACTCACTGCACGAGTCGTGAGGAACTCCACGACTCATGACTCCCCTCGTGACGTCTCTAGCAAACCAAACCTTCCTTCTTTGACCATCTTGACCATGAATCACCTCACGAGTGGTGAGGTGACTTCACGGCTCGTGGTAGCCACTCGTCATCACCCATTGACCATGATCTCCCCCACGACAGATGCCATTTCATGAGTTACTCCACGACTTATGGAGTACTTTACGAGTCACTAGATGAGTTTTCTATGACCTAGTGCATAATTTCCTACTTTCTCTATTTCAATCTCTAAGTCTGATCTTAGGAACTTTTAGGGTGTTACAGGCTTCATCTGTCCTAATAAATCCCCATAGGGTGCTCCAGTTTTCTTTGTTCGAAAGAAGGATGGTCCCATTATAATGTGTGTTGACTATCAGTAGTTGAACAAGGTCACAATCAAGAATAAGTATCCCCTCCCTAGGATCAATGACTTATTTGTCTATCTTTAGGGTGCTATGTGCTTCTCAAAGATAGACCTCAGATCCGCCTATCATCAGCTCAGAGTTAGAGTGAGTGACATCCCAAAGATACCCTTCAGGACTCGGTATGGTCACTATGAGTTCGTAATTATGTCATTTGGACTAACGAATGCTCCTAAAACTTTTATAGAATTGATGAACATGGTGTTCAAGTAGCATTTGGATATATTCTTGATTGTCTTCATAGATGATATTCTCATATACTCTCGGAGCAAGGAGGAGCATGTCACTCATATGAGGATTCTGTTACAGACCCTCAAGGATCGCTTGCTATTTGCTAAGTGTAGCAAGTATGAGTTTTGGATAAACTCAGTAGCATATTTGGGCCATGTGGTGTCTTGTGAGGGTGTGCAGGTGGACTCTCAAAAGATAGAAACAGTGAAGAATTGGCCTAAACCAGTTAGTCCTTCAGATATTAGGAGCTTTTGGGTTTAGCTGGCTACTACAAGAGATCATTGCGGGATTTTCATCCATTGCAGTACCATTGACTAAGTTGACCCAGGAAAAGGTTACATTTCCGTGGTCGGATGCCTGCGAGAAGAGGTTTCAGGAGTTAAAGACTAGACTCACTTCAGCCTTAGTATTGACCTTACAAGAGGGCACGAATGGTATCGTCGTGTACTATGATGCCTCTAGGGTTGGTCTTGGTTGTGTGTTGATGCAGCATGGTAAGGTCATTGCCTATGCCTCTAGGAATCTTAAGACTCATGAGAAGAACTATCCAACGCATGACCTAGAGTTGGTTGCTGTGGTGTTTGCATTGATGATTTGGAGGCACTACTGTTATGAGGTGTATGTGGATGTGTTCTCAGATGACAAGAGCTTTCAGTATGTGTTCACTAAAAGGACCTGAATTTGCAACAAAGAATATGGCTAGAACTTCCTAATGACTATGACATAAGTGTCCTTTATCATATCGGAAATGCCAATGTAGTGGCAGATTCTCTTAATAGGTTGTCCATGGCGAGTGTGTCTCATTTGAGTATGGAAGGAAGGAATAAGGTTGTCCACATGATAGCTCGTTTAGGGGTCCTCTTTGTTGACTCAACAGATGGTGGTGTCGTTGTTTAGAATGGGTCAGAATCGTCATTGGTGAACAAGGTCAAGGCTAGGAAATATGAGGATCCTATTTTAGTGAAGTTAAAAGAAGCTGTCCGAAGTCAAAAGGTGGAGGTTTTCTCCTATGTAGGAGATGGTGTACTCCGATATCAGGGCCGATTATGTATGCCAGCTGTTGATGACTTGAGAGAGTGGATGTTGAGTGAGGCTCATGTATCTTGATATTCTATCTATCTAGGTTCCACCAAGATGTACCATGATCTATGAGAAGTCTATTGGTGGAATGGCTTGAAGAAGGGCATAGTGGAGTTTGTGGCTAAGTGCCCGAGTTGCCATCAGGTTAAGATTGAGCATCAGAGGCCTGGGGTTATGCTTCCGGATATTAGTATTCCTGCTTAGAAGTGGGAAGATATTAATATGGACTTTGTTATAGGATTGCCTCATATTCGCCGATAGTATGACTTTATATGGGTGATTATGGACAGGTTAACCAAATCAGCTCATTTTATATCGGTCAAAACTACTGATTTAGCTGAGGATTATGCTAGATTGTACATTTGGGAGTTAGTTCGGATGCATGGAGTTCCCTTGTCCATCATCTTAGATAGGGATACCCAGTTACCTCTTAATTTTGGATATCATTTTAAAAAGGTCTTGGTGCTCAGGTAAAGTTTAGCATAGTTTTTCATCCACAGATAGATGGTCAAGCCGAATGGACCATTCAGACTCTTCAGGATATGTTTAGATCATCTGTGATTGATTTCAAGGGTAGTGAGATTATCACTTGCCTCTCATCGAGTTTGCCTACAATAACAGTTATCATTCCAACTTTCAGATAGCTCCATTTGAGGCTCTTTATGGGCGGAGATATAAATCACATATTGGATGGTTTGAGGTAGGTGAGGCTACATTTATAGGGCCAGATTCAGTTCATGAGGCCATGGAGAAGGTTATACTTATCGGCGAAAAGCTAAAAATAACTCAGAAATTTTAAAAATCTTATGTGGATGTTAGGCGAAGAGAGCTTGAGCTCGAGGTTCATGATTGGCTATTTCTTAAGGTGTCTCCAAGGAAGGGAGTAATGAGGTTCGGGAAGAAGGGGTAGCTTGGTCCCCGATATGTTGGTCCTTATAGGATTTTGAGGTGAGTCAGCAAAATGGCATGAGTTGGAGCTACCAGTGGAGTTAGATTCAGTACATCCAGTTTTCCATGTATCTCTATTGAAGAAGTGCATTGGTGAGATAGGCTTAGTTGTCCATATGGAGAGCATAGGTGTTAAGGATAGCCTTACCTATGAGGAAGTTCCGGTTGAGATCTTTGATCGTCAGGTTCGAAACTTGAGAAACAAGGAAGTAATTTTAGTGAAGATGTTATGGAGATATCCACTTGTTCAGGGGGGCTACATTGGAAGCTAAAGCAGATATAATGCCCAGATACCCACGTCTTTTTCCTTCTGACTCAATTCTAGCATAAGATATTAGTTCCCTCCTTAGTAACTTTATTCAGTTCACATAAAGCTCATGTCTCTACGTTCCTTTCATGTCATTGCATGTATGTATCTTTCACGAATTCAGTTTAGTTATGTATTTCATGTACGGAGTCAGTAACTCCATTGGTTTTCAGTCCATAACTTTCCATTGCAGGATTGCAGCTCTTTCCCTATCCTTCTAGCTTAATTAGCGTCCATTCGAGGACGAATTTTCCCAAGGGGGAGAAAATGTAACACCCCAAAGTTTCGTAAGACTAGGTTCAAGAAGTTGAATATGTTCAGCAGAAGAGAATCTGCAATTTTCTTTCAGTATGACTGGCTGGTACGGGTCATGGTTAGTTGGTACGGGTTATAGAAAGACCCATGGTAAAGTTCAGAGGCTCATCCCCCATACCATGAGTCCACACCATGAGTTGTGGTTTGGTGGTATGACTCATGGTCACGGAGTCGTAACATGCTACTAAGTTGCCAGGTTCTAGTTATATGTGTGATTGTATGACTTGTTGTAGGGAACTAGCGGTCATGCTTGGAATTCTTTGAAATAATCAGAGAGTCGGTGAAATTTGACTGGCTAGCCATGGGGGAAAACCACGAGTCGTAGGTTGGTGGTACGACTCATGGTATGAGTCGCGGTGACTGACAGTGACCCCTTTTTCCAGAAGAATCATTAAGGGAATTTTTATAATTTTTGACCTCTTCTCTTTAATGAAGTCGTTTTAAATCTTAAAAGGAGTGTTTAAGAGGGTTTGGTCTATTCTAAGTCATTAGACTCCTATGCATGCAAGATATTGAGATTCCCTTTCAAGATCAAGCTAGAATTTTCCCCAATTCTCTTGGGCTTTCATTGCTAGTTTGAAGATCAATTTACCCAGGTATGTAGGGATATGAATGAGGGTTTCCTTCCACCCTCATACCCAAATTTCTCCTCAAGTTCATGATTCAAGTTCTTAATCAAGTGTATTGATTTGTAGGATCTTTACCCAACTTTTGTGAAATTCTCTATGATATGTTTATGGGTCTAATCCCCTCATGTTGTAAAGTATGTTTTAAGTCTAANTTAAGTCTAATGGGAAGATTTTATCCTCAATTTTATTATAAATTCATGTTCTCTAGCTATTAGAAATTATGCCCTATTATGCATGTTTTAAGAAAATGCAAGCCTATGATTTATGATTTCAAGTATGATAAAGTAAATTAAATTTTATGATTATAATGCATGATTTTCATAAGAACCCTTCATGAATTTATGGATTTTAGAATATTATGATTCCTTATAAGTATGTATGACTTTTACAAGTATCATATTTATGATCATGGCTGACTCATGGGCCTCTTTCATGGCTAGTTCACGTATTTCAAGCAGTTATAAATCTCATGATTTCAACTAGCCCATGTACATCAAGTACGTTTCATGATTATGATATGATCACTATATATATGTTTTGGGACAAGTATTTAACACTGAGTATACTGAGGTTTCAGCACATCCAAGTCTCAGAACTACGTGCCAACGCAGCCATGATGGGGTCCTCCATGAGAGTATCTCCCATGCCCGTATGGGCCACCCATGATTCATATCACACCTTTTTTTGGTCCTACCCTTGGCAAGGTACGGATACCCTCCCGATTAGGGTTTTACAGGTCAGGCTCAATATGTGCTCACGTCTAGTATTTCAATTATAAGAATCTCTCGTTCTTCCTTTATTTCTATATATAAGTATGTTCATACTTTATGACGTTACGACCTATGGTGTTTCAATTTATGATTAATATCCTACATTTTTTCTATTTTACTCTTATGATCTATCTTGACTTTCATGCATGATATCTTACTATTGCGTTACTAGCATGTTTTACTTACTTTACATACTCAGTATATTTAAAGTACTGACCCCATACTCTATGCTATATCATTTCATGATATAGATTCCGGTGATCCAACTCAGTCTCGCCGGTAGTTGCTTTCTCTTCAGTCCAGTCCAACTTGTGTGTTGGGTGAGTCCTCATTTTTTCAATGACATTTAGTAGTTTTGCTTTACGTGCTACTTCAGTTTGTCAGATTATAGTGAGCTAGTTAGGAAAGTTGTCCCATCAACTCATTGGATGTTTTTAAAGGCTTTTCAGACATTACGTAGATAATTCATGTTGTCTAGTGTTGACTATGTTTTTGCCCATGTTGTATTTTAGACTTCCGCTAATTCATGTTTAAGTTTTATGTTTTAAGTTTCCGCTTAAACTTATACTCTTGTGTTTCTATGTACATACCATGAGTTGACTTGGAGCCATCTGTAGTTCTAGGTCCCATGTCTCAATTTGCGATCCCAGCTCGGGTCATGACATCTTCTAGCTCATGTGATAACATTTGTAGGAAATACTCCCCATAGAGTAAATAAAAGGAGAAACAACAATGGAAATGGAAATGTGCATTAGCAAACCCCACCAGCTCTAGAGGATCATTGAATGAGCGAGTGACTCATGCTAAGTTAGGGCTACTTTTCAGATGTTGACCCAAGCTTTGACAGCACAGGTCAACCAACAGGCAGTTGCACTTAACTCCAATGGGGGTTTTGCAGCGGCGAAAGCGTGAGACTTCACTAGATGAACCCGCCAGGATTTCATGGTTTCAAGGTGGACTAGGATCCACAAGAGTTTGTTGAGGAGATCCAGAAGATCACCAAGATCATGGAGATTTCTAGAGAGGAGAGTGTGGATTTGGCCTCCTATTAGCTAAAGGGGGTAGCACATATTTGGTTCAGGCAGTGGAAGAAAGATTGTGGAGTAGGTGTGGTCTCTATTGTCTTGGAAGAGTTCATGACAACCTTCTTAGACAGGTTCTTCCCTCAGGAGATAAGGGAAGTAATGGTGGCAGAATTCATCAACTTGAAGCAGAAAAACATGTCAGTGTAGGAGTATGCTTTAAAGTTCACTTAGTTGTTGTATGCTCCAGAGATAGTTGCTGAGCTGAGGGCTTGCATGAGCAAGTTTGTGTTAGGGGTTTCGAATTCGCTGATTAAGGAGTGCAGGACCGTCGTGCTTATCAGTGACATGGATATCTCTCGACTTATGATCTATGCTCAGTAGATCGAGGAGGAAAAGCTGAAATAGAAGGAGAAGGAGACCAAGAGGGATAGGATAGGGCACTTTGAGTACTTCAAATAGAGGATCAATGGCGGACACCTTCTGCAGTCTCCGCAGAGGTTATTATCCCCAGTTCCATCATCAATTAGTTTCCTATCTAGGCCTAAAGGTGATCATTGAGGTAGAGCATCAGGCTCTAAAGTGAAAGGAGTATGTTAGGGGAGCACACTTTCCTAGCCCGTACGAAGTGTGGTAAGAACCACCTAGGAGAGTGCTTGGTTAGCTCAGCTGCTTGCTTCAGGTGTGGGATGCTCGGACAAAGACTCAAGGATTACCTATCAGCCAGACAGGATAACGGTGGAGGCCATGATCTGGCTACCACTTTAGCCGCTTCAGTAGCTCGCCCATCTCAATAGGTTTCATCTTCTAGTGCTGGTGGAAGACAACGTCAAAACTGTTTTTATGCACTATTATCACACCAGAAGCAGGAGAGCTCACCAGACGTGGTCACTAGCATTTTACAATTTTTTCATCTTGATGTTTATGCCTTGCTAGATCCAGGGGCCACATTATCCTTTGTGACTCCCTATGTTGCTATCAATTTTAGTGCCAGTCCTGAAATCCTCTCAGAGCCTTTCTTAGTCTCTACTTCTATCGATGAGTCGGTTATAGCACCACCGGTATACAGAAATGGCCCTGTTACAGTTCTTCAGAAAGTCACCACAACCAACCTAGTAGAGTTATACATGACCAATTTTGATGTTACCTTTGTCATGGATTGGTTGTCTACTCGCTATGCTTCAGCTAATTGTAGAACCCAAACTTTAGAGTTCCAATTATCAAGTGAACCAGTCCTTAAGTGGAAGGGTAGTTCAATGGTGCTTATAGGTCTCTTTGTCTCCTATCTTAAGGCTAGGAAGATGATCACTAAGGTTTGTCTATATCATTTAGTTCAGATTAGGGATTCTAAGTTTGAAACCATAACTCTTCAGTTAGTCCCGGTTGTATGTGAGTATCTGGAGGTGTTCCCAGATGATCTAGTAAGAGAGTCCCTTCTGAGCAGGAGAATGACTATGATATTGACCTTCTCCTTGATAAGTAGTCAATATACATTTCTCCTTATAGAATTGGTCTTTCCGAGCTTAAATAGCTTAAGGAAAAGTTGTAGGATCTTTTAGATAAGGGTTTCATTAGGCCTAGTAAGTTACTGTGGGGTGCCCTAGTCCTCTTTGGTTGGCAAAAGGATGGTTCTTGCAGGTTGTGTATTGATTGTCGTCAGTTGAACAAAGTCACGATCAAGAATAAGTATCCTCTCCTTTGGATTGATAACTTGTTTGATCAGCTTTAGGGTGCCAAATGCTTTTCAAAGGTAGACCTCAAATCTGGCTATCACTAGCTCAGGGTTTGGGAGAGTGACATTTTGAAGAAAGCCTTCAGGAGTTGTTATGGTCACTATGAATTTGTATATATGTTTTTTGGACTAACGAATGCCACTGTAGCTTTCATGGGCTTGATAAATAGGGTGTTCAAGAAGTACTTGTACATGTTCATCATTGTTTTGATAAATGACATCCTTGTATATTCTCGAAGTGAGAAGGAGCATGCTGCTCATATGAGGATTGTGTTGCAGACTCTTAAGGATTGTTAGCTATTTGATAAGTTTATCAAGTGTACATTCTGGTTCCAGTCAATTGCATTTCTAGGCCATGTTGTGTCTAGTGAGGGTGTGTAGGTAGACTCTCGAAAGATTGAGGCAGTGGAGAACTAGCTCAGACCTGTCACTCCTACTAACATTAGGAGCTTTTTGGGATTAGCCAGCTAATACCAGAGGTTTGTAGAGATATTTTCATTCATTGCTGCACCTTTGACTAAGTTGACGCCTAAGAAGTTCAAATTTTAGTGGTCCGATGCTTATGAGAGAAGCTTTCAGGAGTTAAAAGATCAACTTATTTCTGATCCTATCTTGACTCTTCCAGAGGGCATGGATGGCTTTGTGGTGTATTGTGATTCCTCTATAATAGGCCTTGGGTCTATGTTGATGCAGCATGGAAGGTCATTGCTTATGTCTCAAGACAATTTAAGACTCATGAGAAGAATTACCCTACGCATTTAGCAGCGGTGGTGTTTGTCTTAAAGATTTGGAGGCACTATTTATATGGGGTGCATGTGAATATGTTCACGAACCACAAAAGTCTTCAATATGTATTTACTAAGAAGGACTAAAATTTTTGACAAAAGAGATAGCTTGAGCTTCTCAAAGACTATGACATATGTGTCCTTTATCATCCAAGCAAGGCCAATATAGTGGAGGATGCTCTTAGTACATTGTCCATGAATAGTGTGTCCCATGTTGAGGATGGGAGGAAAGAGTTAGTGAAGGATGTCCATCGGCTTGCATGTTTGGGGGTTCGCCTTACTGATTCAGCAGATGGGGTGTTATCATGCATAATGGTGCAGAGTCTTCATTGGTGATGGAGGTTAATACAAGGCAAGATGAGGATCCTATATTGGTTAAGTTAAAGGAAGTAGTCTGAATCAGAAAGTGGAGGTTTCTCCCAAGGGGGAGATGGTGTACTCCGATATCAAGACCGACTATGTGTTTCTAGGTGTCACGACCCGAACAAGGGCCTGGATCGTAACATAGGGACAAGGAGCCCCTAGAGATCCCATGTCGACCCATGACATAAGCATACATCTAATCTCAATCAAGAAACTGAATAATCAATAAGATACTCATAGTGGAAGTCTAACTTGAACACAACATAAAAATACGAAATCCAAAGCTGAATACATACATATGTTTGAAAAGCCTCTAAATATGATGAGTTGATAGGACAAGACCCCAACTAACTCAGCAAAACATAAACTGAAATACACATGAGAGATCTGAGTAGTTTTGTCCTCGAGAGATGAGGACTCAGCAATAATGCAAACGCTAACTCTGATAAGCTGACTTCGAACGGGGGCCCAGATCATAACATGGGACAAGGAGCCCCGAGAGACCCCAAGTCGACCCATGGCATAAGCATACATCTAATCCCAAATAAGAAATTGAATAATCAATAAGATACTCATAGCGGAAGTCTAACTTGAACACAACATCAGAATATGAAATCAGAAGCTAAATACATACATATGACTGAAAAGCACCTAAACATGATGAGTTGATGGGACAAGACCCTAACTAACTTAACAAAACTGAAATTGAAATACACATGAGAAATCTGAGTAGTCTTTTCCACAAGAGATGAGGACTCACCAATAATGCAAACGCCAACTCTGATAAGCTGACTATGAGTGGGTATGAACCTGAGAGCTGGGTCCTGTATCATGAAACGATACAACATAGAGTATGCAATCAGTACGTGGAATGTACCGAGTATGCAAGGTAAGTAAAACCGCTTAAGTAAGTAAAATTATTTAAAACAATGCATAATGTAAACATAAACATTAAGAATCTGAGGGTAGGGCTTGCATGCATTCTTTCTGAAATCATGATCTCTTCATAAAATAATATAACATAACTTCATAACATCATAACTGAATCGATTGACTCAAAGCTGAAATCTAACATTATAAGTAAAGCTGAACATTGAGTCAAACCGGCTTTAGAACATGCGTATATTTATAAATATATAAGTCTCATGAGTAATGAATATGCATATCTGAAATCACGAGGAATAATAGGAGACTCGTGTTTTAGCACGGCATTCCACGATAGAGCTTACTGGTCCCAACTATCACACTCAAAGTGGGTAGAGCCGACTAAAGCCTTGATAGGGATAGGAATTGATACCGTGATATCAATATCAAGGCGAAGGCCCATTCGACGGGGAAGCTCACAAGGGAGGTCGCAAGTAATATGTAATAGTGTAGACCTACGTTGGCGCGTAGTTTTGAGAGGCAAGGGTGATCAGTATCTTACCTGGTGCTAGACACTACTCCCAAAAATATGCATATACTACACATCGTTTTATAACGAAGCTCAACATCGTCTATTGATGAAGCTAAATGATCAAATATATCTCAAATATGAAATCATGAATATGAGAAGCTTTAGCTCAAGACATACCACAAGCTGAAAACATAATTGGAGCCTTCGCTCCAAAACCATGTGGTAAGATATACATAGGAAAACTTTAACTCAAAACATACCACAATTTGTAAGATATACATAGGAAAACTTTAACTCAAAACATACCACAAGCTGAAAATATAATTGGAGTCTTTGCTCCAAAATAATGTAGTAAGCTTAATTCAGGGAAAATCATCATTCATTCTTAAAATAGGGCATACCCTAGCTTTATTATGCTTAGAAATACTCAATTCTTATCGAAAACATAATTGTAAACATGGGTAGTTTCAAATCAAGCTTTTCATTATAATATCGGTCATCGGCATATATTTATCATAAATTTCCTCTTTCATGAACATCATCCATGGGCACCCAATTCGCAAAACTACAATCATGATTTTAAATTGAAAACATTATAAAATTTACCCGTACTTCATAATTCCAATAGTAGAATCATAATCAAATCATACCCATATAAAAATAAAAGATTCATGAATTTGGGTTAAAAGCCCATAGATTAGATATAGCAATTTCATACTTTGAAGAGTTGGGCATGAGTGTGAAAGAAATCACCCATTTATAATCTTACATACCTATTGGTAGCTGATTCTAACACTTCTTTAGATTCCTAATAGGAAATTGAAAAGAAATTGATGAATGTCTCTCAAGTCTTCTACCTTGCATGCATGTATCAATGAGGCCTGAAATAAACTTAACCCCTTTAAAAGTCACTATTCATAATACAAAACGTCATGGTTTGACTAGGAACTTAGGAATTATGGAAAAGCCCTTACTAAATTTGAGAAATTAGCCATGAGTGGTCCCAATGAGGGGACCCTGGCTGCACGTGGTCAAGGTCACGACTCATGGAGCTGATAAGTAGAGGTACACTGCCTAGCTTCAGCAAAAACCTTCCCTAGTTGGACCACGACTCAACCCACGAATCGTGGGGACTGACCACGACTCATGGGGTCCTTACGTAGAGTGTATTACCTCCCTTTTCTTTTTTTTCCTTACCCACCACGGCCGACCTAATGAATCATGGGAATTACGATCACGGCGTTGTGACGCTCGTAAGGATCCTTTTTCCTCAAACTTCCAAAACATCCTCACTGGCCTCCCCACGAGTCACACACGACTGCGTGGGCTGCATAACAAGTGATCCCACGACTGGATTACGTACTGATGCTAATTTTTACACTTTTCTCAGTTTCAACTCTCAGTGCGATCTTTGGGCTTCTTGGGTATAACAATATCTCTCCTTTGAGAACATTCATCCTCGAATGTTAGAAAACATGTAGAAAAGGAGAGAAAATGAAATCATCATATTCAAATATTGATCATTTTAAGTCAGCGACGGAATGACTACCTCCGTTTTGAATCACATAAGCGGAAAGCGATTTCACGAGTCATACATACATCCATATACGTAAAAAGAAACTTGTGCACATAGTTAAAACATTAAAAAAATAAAGTACGAGTGCAAAACTATTACCTCAAGCTAAAATTGGACCGGTAGAGAATAAATGTGGCTATCTAGCCATCATATCGCTTCGGCTTCCCGTAGCTTCTTCAACATCTTGATTCCTCCATAATACTTAAATGAAGCTACTTCCTTGTTCCTTAGCCTTGAACCTAACGATTCCAGTATTTCTATAGGAACCTCTTCATAGCTAAGGCTGTCTCTTACACCAACCTTTGTCCACTAGGACAACTATAGCCAGATCACCTAAACACTTCTTCAAATCGTCACGTGAAACATAGGATGCCTGGGCTAGTTCTAAAGGCAACTCCAACTCATAAGCCACCTTGCAAAACGTCTCACTATCCGATACGGGCCGACATAATGGGGACTAAGTTTCCTTTTCCTTCAAAATTGCATCACTCCCTTCATAGAGACACCCTCAAATACCCCGAGTCATCGCTTCCAAATTCCTAACTCTCTTTTTCTCACTCCGCATAAGACTTTTGGTGACCACAGGCAGTTTCAACTTTGCCTTTTATCAAATTGAACCTTCTCTATTGCTTCATGAACCCGAATACGACCTATCATTTCTGCCTCACCAAGCTCAAACCATCCAATGGGTGATCTACATCTTTGCCCAAAAAGAGCCTCGAACGACGCGATCTGAATACTAGAGTGATAGTTGTTATTACAGGAAAAGCTGGGTAGGGAAAGTGATCATCCCGACTACCTTTTAAGTCCATCACGCATGCTCACAATATATCTTTGAGAGTATGGATTGTCCGCTCCGCTTAACCATCCGTTTGTGGGTGAAATGTTGTCTTGAGCTTAATCGTACCCAATTGTTCGTCGGTCTGATGACTACATGCAAGTGCACGTGGTCGAACAAGTAGTAAAATGGCTCAAGTAAGCCAAGTATCGATCCCATAGGGACTGGACTACAGTAACCAATCTACTCAAGTGTCACTTAACTGTAATTTTAAAAATGCAGACAACAAACAATTCAAATAAGATTTTAAAAATTTTAAAAAAACAAAAAAAATAAAATAAATATACAATTTTCGTCGAACTATGAATGTGAGCATCTTTACGAGGCTAAAATGAACATCTAGAGAAATAAATTATTGATACAATTTGATTAATCTTTCTTCCGGTTGCTAGTCAAGAATTATTGCCTATGGATTAAAACTCTCGTATTTAGCAACTTAAGAATGAAGTGAACCTTTCCACCTACATTTACGCGGTAAAAAAGAAATTCATGTTAAAGCCATACAAAACCGATTCCGTAATTGACTACTACGACTGTCAGGTATATTTCTATCACGAAGGTAAATCAATTCTCAATTTTCCCAAACTAAGTAAAGATCATATCCTATCAATTCACAACTTTCCAATTTCGTGCTCTCTTGAGTGAAACCGGACTTTTTAGATAAACATTAACATCTACCAAACATTAATCGTAGAACAAATTAATAGAACAACCATGGAAGAGAGAGTAAGAAAAACCAAATGATCGGCAATTACATTTCTACAAATGTTCTTAACACTCAACAAGAAGTGAAATTAGCCACTCATTTGTGGATTAAACATCATCAAATGAGTGTAAATCATACAAACAATTGAAAGAAAGGAGAAAGAGATGAGAAAAACCCTAAGATTTTCGTCCCCTCAGTATTTTACACATCAATTCTCAATTTTCCCAAACTAAGAAAAGATCATATCCTATCAATTCACAACTTTCCAATTTCGTGCTCTCTTGAGTGAAACCGGACTTTTTAGATAAACATTAACATCTACCAAACATTAATGCAGTAAGAACAAGAATTAATAGAACAACCATGGAAGAGAAGATGAAAAAACCAAATGATCAGCAATTACATTTCACTACAAATGTTCTTAACCTCAACAAGAAGTGAAATTAGCCACTCATTTGTGGATTAAACATCATCAAATGAGTGTAAATCATACAAA
>JACEIK010008183.1:33816-50140 GCA_018107945.1 Datura stramonium
ATAATGTACAACATCGATGGATAACCAAGACGAAATGACGCATTTGAGTATCACTTGGGCATATAAATCTGCCCAAGATCCCAATCCTTTTTTAAATGACTTCCAAAACTAAGAGGTAAATTGAGTACCTCAATCTGAAATGATGGATAGGGGAACTCCATGCAATCAGACCAACTCCCGAATATATAGTTTGGCATAATCCTCCGCCGAGTCAGTGGTTTTAACCGGTAGAAAATGTGCAGCCTCGGTCAACCTGTCTACCACAACCCAAATGAAGTCATATTGTCGACGAATACGAGGCAGACCTGTGATGAAATCCATATTAATTTCTTCCCACTTCCAAGTGGGAATGCTAATATACTGAAGTAGGCCTCCCGGCCTCTAATGCTCAACCTTTACTTGCTGACAGTTTGGACACTTGGCTACGAATTCTGCAATATCCTTCTTCATGCCATTCCACCAACAGATTTCTTGTAAGTCATGGTACATCTTGGTGGAACCTGGATGGATAGAATACCTAGATCCAAGAGCCTCATGCAATATCCGACTCCTAAAATCGCCCATGTCCGGAATAGATAAGCAACCCTGGTACCGAAGCAAACCATCTCCCCCTTGGGAGAAGACCTCCACCTTCTGACTTTGAACGGCTTCCTTCAACTTTACCAAGATCGGGTCCTCATCTTGTCTAGCTTTCACGTCATTCACCTAGGACGATTCTGACCCGTTCTGAACCACAATACCGTTATTGATTGAGTCAACCAACCTAACTCCCAACCTTGTGTGTTGATGCACATCCTTCACCAACTCCTTTTTCCCTTCATCCACATGGGACACACTCTCCATAGAGACTCTACTAAGTGCATCCACTACCATATTAGCCTTACCCGGATGATAAAGGACACTCATATCGTAGTCCTTGAGTAGTTCCAACCGCCTCCTTTGTTGAAGACTGAGATATTTCTGTGTGAAGACATACTGTAAGATCTAATGGTTTGTAAACACATCCACGTGGACCCCATACAAGTAATGTCGCCATATCTTCAATGCGAATACCACCACGGACAATTCAAGATCATGGGTCGGGTAATTCTTCTCTGTCTAGAGGCATATGCTATCACTTTCCCATGCTGCATCAACACACACCCAAGTCCAATCCTTGAATCATCTCAATACACCATGAATCCATCAGTTCCCTCGGGTAGGGTCAACACTGGTGCTGAGGTAAGTCGAGTCTTCAACTCTTCGAAGCTCTTCTCACAAGCCTCCGACTATTGGAACTTCACCTTCTTCTAAGTCAATTTTGTCAAACGCACTGCAATAGATGAAAAACCCTCAAAAAATCTACGATAGTAGCCAACTAAACCCAAGAAACTCCGAATATCTGAAGGATTCACCAGTCTAGGAAAATTCTTCACCGCCTCGATTTTTTGAGAATCTACCCTTATGCCCTCACTAGACATCACATGGCCTAAAAATGCTACGGAATTCAACCAAAACTTGCACTTGCTGAACTTGGCATACAATTGGTGATCCTTAAGAGTCTGAAGCACTATTCTCAAATGAATGGCAAGCTCCTCCTTGCTCCGAGAGTACATCAAGATGTCGTCAATAAACATAATCCCGAACATGTCCAGGTAGGGCTTGAACACCCTGTTCATCAAGTCTATAAAATCTACAGAAGCATTCATTGTTCCAAAATACATAACTACAAACTCATAATGACCATACCGCGTCCCGAAGGATATCTTCGGGATGTCACTCTCCCGAACTCTGAGCTGATGATACCCGGATCTGAGATCTATCTTCGAGAAACACTTGGCACCCTGAAGCTATTCAAATAAATCATCAATCCTGGGTAGAGGATATCTGTTCTTGACAGTGACTTTGTTCAATTTTCGATAATCAATGCACATGTGAAGAGAACCATCTTTCTTTTGGACAAAGAGAACTGGTGCACCCCATGGGTACTTGATCGATCTAATGAAACCCTTATCTAACAAGTCCATTAACTGCTCTTTCAACTCTTTTAGCTCGGCTGGAGCCATCTTGTAGGGAGGAATAGATATAGGTTGCGTGTCGGGAAGAAGGTCAATACCAAAGTCGATTTCCCTCTCGGGAGGAACACTTGGTAAATCACTGGAAATACTTCTGGATACTCATATACTACGGGAACTGACTGGATAGTCGGGGTCTCGCACTCAGCATCCTTAACCCTGACTAGATGGTACACACACGCCTTAGAAATCATCCTTCTGGCCTTAAGGTAGGAAATGAAACGACCTACAGGCACAACTGAACTACTCTTCTATTCTAAGATTGGGTCACACATAAATCTAAACTCTACCGCCTGGGTTCTATAATTAACTGAAGCATAGCATGTAAATAGCCAATCCATGCCGAGAATAACATCAAAATCGGTCGTGGCTTACTCTATCAAATCTGCGGAGGTGACCTTCTGAAGGATTGAGACTAGGCAACCTCTATACACCAGTCTAGCTATAACTGAGTCACCTACTGGAGTAGAAATTGAGAAGGGTTCTAATAAGACTTTAGGACTAACTCTGCAGCTACTAGCCACATGAGATGTCACAAAAGACAAGGTAGCCCCCGGGTCTAACAGAGCATAAACATCAATATGGAAAACTCCCAACATATCAGTGACCACATCCGGGCAGACCTCCTGCACCTGACGGGATACTAAGGCATATAATCTATTTTAGTACTGACCGCCAACTATGCTAGTGGATGCCCCCTGATGGGCTAAGCGTGTAGGAGGGGCTGCTGAACTAGAAGCTGGGCCTCGACCCCCAACCTGATCTTGTCTCTCTTATGGGAAATCTCTCAACATGTATCCGGGCTTCCCACACTAGAAACAAGCAACTGAACCTGCCAAGCACTGACCTGTGTGCCCCCGACCACATCTGCGATAAGATGGGGTGCTAGAATCTGCAGGTCTGTTACTCTGACCCCTTGAGCCTGATGCTTGCTCCATCTGATCATTTCTAGGCCTGGATAGCACACTTAATTCCAAAGGTGCCAGGGCTGATGATCTTTGGTGGGTCTGCTATCGGTGCCCACCACCTGACCTCAGCTAGGAGAATTTGTGGTCATCAGTCATGGCCCTATTGGCCTCCCTCTCTCTCAGGTGTGCCACCTCCATCTACTAGGAGTACAACACTATCCGTGATAAATCCATATCCTAATGGAGCATATCAGTCAAACAATCCTTGTCCAAATAGCCCGCTACTCCATGGACGAATCTACTCACCCGCGCACTCTGATCGTCTACCAACTCTGGGGCATATTTCGGCAGGCGAGTGAACTCGAGGGCATACTCTTGTACTGACATTCTCCCTTGCTTCAAATTTACAAACTCAGTTATCTTCATCTCCCTCATCTCACGAAGGAAGAACTGGTCTAGAAAGGCAACATAGAACTCTTCCCAAGTGACAGGACCTGCTCCGGCAACCCCACTATCCTTCCATTGGCAAAACCAGATATGCGCAACCCCTTTCAACTAGTAAGAGGCCAACTCTACACACTCAACTCCATTCACCCCCATGACTTGGGTGATCTTCACTATCTCATGTATGAACTCATGTGGGTCCTCATCTACCTTGGACCTAAGGAACTCCGGTGGGTTCATCCTCAAGAAGCCTATGACTTGAGTCGCCACTGCATTGCCATTTTGCGGAACATGCGCAATGGGCTACTAATTTACCTAAGAGGTCAAGGCCTGTGCAAGCATCTGAATAGAGGCCAGGAACTCAACGTGAGCGACTGGCTCTAGTGCTTGGTGCTCCTGAACTTGTGGGGTTTACTGGTGCCCATTACCATTGCCATCCTCATGGCCTTCACCATTCCCATTTTTCCTACCATTCACTATTTAAGGAGCCATGATTATGCAATCGCAAATAGCACAAATTAGAATGATAGAAAGACTTTTCATCGCACGACATATATCATGAAAGAAGGGAACATTTCCTAAATGTCTTGTAGCCTCTTCATCATAAGTGTGGCGCGCTTCACACCCATGAAAAAGACTCTACTTGACGCGACTTTTAGACACCCTAGGACACTTCAAACCTATTGCTAATACAAAGTTTATCACGACCCGAAGGGGGGCCCAGATCGTAACACAGGACAAGGAGCCCCAAGAGACCCCAAGTCGATCCATTGCATAAGCATACATCTAATCCCAATTAAGAAATTGAATAATTAATAAGATACTCATANGATACTCATAGCGGAAGTCTAACTTGAACACAACACAAGAATACAAAATTAGAAGCTAAATACATACATATGTCTGAAAAGCCCCTAAACATGATGAGTTGATGGGACAAGACCCTAACTAACTTAACAAAATTGAAACTAAAATACACATGAGAAATCTGAGTAGTCTTGTTCACAAGATATGAGGACTCACCAATAATGCAAACGCTAACTCTGATAAGCTGACTATGAGTGGGGATAAACCTGAGAGCCGGGTCCTGTATCATGAAATGATATAGCATAGAGTATGTGGTCAGTACGTGGAATGTACCGAGTATGCAAGGTAAGTAAAACCGCTTAAGTAAGTAAAATCATTTAAAATAATGCATAATGTAAACATAAGCATTAAGAATCTAAGGGTAGGGGTTGCATGCATTCTTTCTAAATCATGATCTCTTCATATCAAGCATAACATAACTTCATAACATCATAACTGAATCGATGGACTCAAAGATGAAATCTGATATTATAAGTAAAGCTGAACATTGAGTCAAACCTACTTTAGAACATGCGTATATTTATAAATATTCAAGTCTTATGAGTAATGACTATGCATATTTTAAATGATGAGGAATAATAGGAGACTCGTCTTTTAATCGACATACCACGATAGAGCTTACGTGGTCCCAACTATCACACTCTAGTGGGTAGAGCCGTCCAAAGCCTTACCAGGGCTAGGGATGATACCATAATATCAATATCAAGCTGAAGGTCCATTCCGGCAGGGGAAGGTCACAAGGGAGGTCCCAATTAATATGTAATAGTGTAAATCTATGTTGGCGCGCAGTTTTGAGGCATAGGGTGATCGACCCTTATCCTACTTGGTGCTAGACACTACTCCTAGAAATATCCATATGCTCTACATTATTTTATAACAAAGCTCAACATCGTCTATTGACGAAGCTAAATGATTAAATACATCTCAAATATGAAATCATGTATATGAGAAGCTTTAGCTAAAGACATACCACAAGCTGAAAATATAATTGGGAGCCTTTGCTCCAAAACCATGTGGTAAGCTATACATAGGAAAACTTTAAGTCAAAACATACAACAAGCTGGAAATATAATTGGGAGTCTTTTCTCCAAAATAATGTGGTAAGCTTAATTTTGGAAAATCATCTATCATACTTAACATGTGGGCATTTCCCAAAGCTTTATTATACTTAGAAATACTCAATTCTTATCAAAAACATAATTGTAAACATGGGTAGCTTCAAATCATTCTTTTCATCATAATATCTCGTCATCATCATATATTCATTACAAATCTCATCTTTCATGAACATCTCATCCATGAGATTTTAATTCATAAAACTACAATCATGATTTTAAATTGAAAACATTATAAAATATGCCCATGCTTCATAATTCAATAGTAGAATCATAATCAAATCATATCCATGTATAAAAATAAAAGATTCATGCATTTGAGTTAAAACCCTATAGATTAGACATAGAATTTCATACTTTAGTGAGGGATTGGGCATGGGTGTGAAAGAAATCACCGATTCATAACCTTACATACCTATTGATAGCTGATTCTAACACTTCTTTAGATGCCCAATTGGAAATTGATGAATGCTAATCTTGATCACCCTCTCAAGTCTTCTACCGTGCATGCATGAATGAATGAGGCCTAAATGAACTTAATCCCTTTAAAAGTCACTATTCATAGCTCAAAACATCGTAGTTTAGGCCCTAGGAACTTAGGAATTATGGAAAAGCCCTTACTAAATTCACATAAATTAACTGCCAGGTGGTCCCAAGGAGGGACCTAATGACTCGTGGTCAAGGGTCACGACTCGTGGAGCCAGTCATGAGGTACACTGCCTGAGATTTAACAAAAACCTCCCTGCTTGGACTACGACTCACCCCATGAATCATGGGGACTAGCCACGACTCATGGGGTCCTTCTATTGAGTGCACTGCCTCCCTTCTTCTCTTTTCTTTCCTTACCCACCCCATGATTGACCTAACGACTTGTGGGGTCTGACAATGAGTCGTTGTCACACTCGTGGAGATCCTTTTCCTCAAACTTCTAGAACTTCCTCACTGGCCTCCCTACGAGTCATATCACGACTCATGGGTTGCACTAACGAGTCATCCCATGACTCGTTCTATGCCTGATGCCAGTTTTTACACTTTTCTCTATTTCAACTCCCAGGTCTAATCTTTGGGCTTCCAAGGTATAATAGGAGGTGGATGACTTGTGAGAGCGCATGTTGAGAGAGGCTCATAGCTCTCAATATTCTATCTATCCAGGTTCCACCAAGATGTATCGTGATCTGTGGAAAGTCTATTGATTGAATGGCATGAAGAAGGACATTGTAGAGTTTATGGCTAAGTGTCCGAATTGCTAGTAGCTGAAGGTTGAGCATCAGAGTTCAGGAGGTGTGCTACAGGATATTAGTATTCCTACTTGGAAGTGGGAGAAAACAAATATGGACTTCATTAGGGTTGCCCCACACACACTGACAACATGATTCTATATAGGTGATTTTTGACCGGATGACCAAATCAACACATTTCTTACCAGACAAGACTATGGATTCAGTCGAGGATTATACTAGAATTTACATTCAGAAGTTATTCAAGTTATATGGGGTTTCGTTTTCCATCATTTCTGATAAGGGTACTAAGTTCACCTCATAGTTTTGGAGGTCGTTTCAGAAGGGCCTTGGTACTCAAGTCAAGCATAACATAATATTTCACCCATAGATAGATTGCTAGGCTGAGCGGACAATTCAGACCTTAGAGGACATGTTAAGAGCTTGTGTGATTAATTTTAAAGGTAGTTGGGATGATCACTTGCCTCTCATCGAGTTTGCCTACAACAACAGTTGCCACTCCAACATTTAGTTGGCTCCATTTGAGGCTCATTATGGACAAAGATGTAGGTTACTTGTTGGGTGGTTTGAGGTAGGAGAGACTATGTTGATAGGGATAGATTTAGTTCATGACGCTGTGGAGAAAATTTAGCTTATTAGAGAGAGGCTGAAAAAAACTCAGATCCATCAGAAATCCTATGCGGATGTTAGGAGGAGAGAGCTTGAGTTCATTGTTAATGATTGGGTGTTTTTGATGGTGTCACCCATGAAGGGGGTTATGATGTTTTGCAAGAAGGGGAAGCTTAATACCCGATATGTTAGCCCTTACAGGATTCTAAGGCAGGTTGACAATGTTGCTTATGAGTTAGAGTTGCCCGCAGAGTTAGCATCAGTACATTTAGTTTTTCATGTATCCTTGTTGAAAAAGAGCATTGGTGGTCCATCTCTAGTTGTTCATGTTAAGAGCATTCGTGTTAGGTTAGGAATTTGAGGATCAAGAAGGTTGTTTTAGTGAAATTCCTTTGGAGGAATCAGCTTGTAGAGGTAGGTAGTAGGGAAGCCGAAGCTGATATGATGACCAAGCACCTTCACCTTTTCCCTTCCAACTAGGCTCCAGCCTGAGATACTAGTTTCCTCCTTAGTACTTTATGTAGTTTCATGACCAGTTATCTCTCAGTTCCTTTAATGTCTTATTATGCATGTGTGTTTCATGATTTTAGTTCAATATATGTATCTCAGTTTGGAGTCAGTCACTCCATCAAAATCTGATGCTTAGCTTTCGATTATGGGATTGTAGCTCTTTCCCTATCATTCCAGGTGTATTAGTCTTTCTTCAAGGATGAATGTTCCCAAAGGGAGGTGATGTAACACCCCAAAATTTCCTAAGATCATATCCTAGACATGAACCACGGAAAATAGTAGAATTTGCACCAGATCATAGGACAAACCATCAGTTGACCTATTAGGACACTTGAGGGATCATCAAGTGATATGTTAAGAGAGGACAGTTATAGAAAGTATGGGATTCTGCCAGTCTTAGCGACTGGAGCATTGATCCATTAAGTGTGATGACAAACCGTTAAGAGAAGGCGTTAAGTAGGGATCAGAGAGTTGAAATTATGCTTCAGAGGTAACGAGTGGGACCTAATAGGTTGTTAAGTTGACTAACGTATCATTAGGTGATTCATTAAGTCTGCCAGGATGGAATTCTTAGACGAGTTATTAAGGATATTTTCGTGCTTTGTATATTCTTAACTCCTAAACTATATCTTTTTTGAGCACCTAAAAGTGTGTATTAGAAGATTTTATTCAGCCTTAACCCTCATTCTATCCCTAACACCTAAAGTTGAAGATCCAATCCTCTTAAGTCCTCAAGAAATTGAGGTGCTCTCTCTTCTCAAATTCTCTTGGGTCTAAAACCCTAGCAAGATTCAAAGCCTAGGTATATATGGTCATGAATGGGGAATTTCTTCCACCCTCATGCCCAATTCAATTCAATTTCATGAATTCAACTCTCCAAATTATGATTTTAAGAATTTCTAAGGTTAGAACTAATTTTGATGAAATTCTCATGCTTTTCTATGAATTCAATTCTATTATGATTCAATCCATGATTTATGATAATAATTTTACATGATTTCTATTAAAATCTCTTACGAATCTATATTTTCAAGTTAAGATGAGTTACTCAATTATGCATGAATTTCATAAATCTCAGCCTTATGTATTATGGCCAATCTTTGGCATTCTTTTCATGGCTATTCACATATGATAAGATGATTATGAATTTCATGATCTAAACTAGCCCATACAAAACTATGTTTCATGATTATTATATGAGCATTATGTATATTTTAGGAGTAGTATTTAACGCCAACTGGATAAGGTTTCTAGACAATGCAGGTCCCATAACTACGTGCCACCATATGATGAGGGGTCCTCTCCAGTTGAGAGTGTTTTCCTCACCCCTAGGTTAAGGAGTCCTCGCTAGTTAAGAGTGTCTTCCTTACGCTACTAGACTCATGAGTGATATCATTCCTTCATGGTTCATACCCTTGGCAAGGTATGTACACACCTCCCATCTAGGGTTACAAGCTAGGCTCCATGTATGTTCACTTGGAGTATGTCGGCTATAAGAATCTCCCAGTGTTCAATGATTTTCTATACATGTTCATGTTTATGCTTGGTGATATTATTACTTATGATATTTTGTCTCAAAATATACTTTATGATATTTTACTTATGATTTTAGTCATATCCATCTTTATGATTCAGTTTTGAAAATCTTGAGCCATTATATTTAGCTTACGATTAGAATCTCATGTTTAGACTATCTTATTATGACGATCAGTTTACTGTTTTACTATCATGTTTTACTTATCCTATATACTTCGTACATTTAAATTATTGACCACATACTTTTATGTTATATCATTTTATGGTATAGGATCGGGCGATCAGTCATAACCTTGTAGTGTGATTCGCCTTTACTCCAGTTAACCCACCTTCAGCTTTGGGTGAGTCCTCATTATCCAAGGATATTAGTTCAACTTTATGTTCTTCTTTTATGTCTTTTAGTTTTTAGACTTAGCCGAGTTAGTTGGGCCTTGTCACAATAGCTCGTCTCATGACTAGAGGCTTTTCAGACTTGACATAGAGATATTCTGTGATGTTGACTTGTAGCCTCCATTTACATTTATAATATCTTAGACTTCTGCTTATGCTATATCTTATGATTGTTTCCACTTAGTTGTACACATATGCTTACATTATGCCTGTACAATGGATCAGCTTGGAGTCATTCGCAGTTTTAGGTCCCGTGTCGCATTCGGGGTCTATGCTCGAGTCGTGATATATACACACTAGTCAAATCATTATTCCTGATCCCTAAAGAATATTTTAAAATTATTCAAGTTACATATCATCAATCCTGTTGTCAAACTACCTAGATATTTGACCATATTATACATCTAGAAATATCAACCTCTTAAAACTCTTCAATACCTATTTCTTATGAGCTTGAGTTTCCCTAAATTTTGAAATTCTAGAAAATTTCATCTTGCCAAATAGCGTAATCAAAATGAATGATCAAGGAGGCATTGTCTCAAGGGGAATAAAAGAAGGACTTGAAGAAGAAGGAAGCTTAGAATTGAGACAGATGAGTGTTGATAGAATTTAGAGAGTTTGTTGATGTGAGGTGCAAGTTGGAAAATCAAATGAAATGGAAAGACAACTAAAAATTCAGCATTTAATGTTGATGATAAGATTAAATAGATTCACAAAATTGATAAAGAACCTGGTCCTTTTATATGAGCCCTAACAAAAGATGTGAACGATTGAATCAAGAAGTGTGAAATAGAGATAATACCCTTGATGTTTGTTAGGTAGAACAAATATAGGTTTGAGTTGGAAATAAAAATAATAAGAAGGAAAAGGGAGTTAAAAAGTTATTGTAATGATCTGACCAATTGTAATAGCACCTCGATGACATAAATGTGGAAAAATTTAAAATTATCACGAGTATAGGTTATGTCCTCAGATTAAGTGATGATGTGATTGACAAATTTAGAATGGGCTACGTTAAAATTAGGTGAGCCCAGGAGCAGGGCCACGACGGCGGACTAATCCACTGTAATGGGATCACTGCAGCAGAAGACCCCTCACTGCAGTGGGAGACGCAGACAAAAACCCTATAATTCTATCTAGAATGGATTTAAAACCCTTATTCCATAAGGTCTGGTGAATAAAAAAAATCCCAAAAACAAAAAAAATAGGATTTCTAATAAGGATCAGAAGTAAGGAGGCTAGAGGGGGCAATGACTTAACCATCCTCTATGAAAATTCCCTGCAAGAACCCAAAACTCGAGGAAAGCATGTAGCTTATGTTTTTCTTGATGGCCGCTTAGCATCTAGGTAGGCTATGGCTTACCTTTGTATTAGACTTTGATTAGTGATTCAGATACATGTGTATGATTGATGTGTCATTGATGAGTAAAACAGAAGTTATCATGTTAATCATAACTACTCAGATTATAGTAGTAGTTAGTAAGAGAGGGAAGTAATGGGAAAAAGATAGAAGGAAGAGATGGAGTTATTATATTATGTAATCACATGGGTGTGAATAGGCTTGAATCTAGACTATTAGATTTCCATTTTAGGTTGAAGGTCTTAAGGGCTACTTCTAAGGTATGCTCCCTAATAAGGTGAAGAGTATGGTCATAGGTGTAGGCATTCAGATGGTTCATACGTTCATGTCGGTCGATGCGTTAATAGTTCACTTGCAATGGTCTATGTGTTTGTCATTATTGTGTTACATGTTGAATTGATTGTTGCTCCATGTGAAAGAAGAGTAAATTGTTAGTAGAATTTGCTTAATATGCAATTGTCAAGTAGGTAAGCTGACTGTGAAAACTGCTATAAGGGGAAATCTAAGGGGCAAAGCTTGGTCGAAGTACTGCTTACGCAGTAACGCTGCAGCGATACTATACCTACTATAGCAAGATCATCGTCGTGGCAGTAACTCGCCCATAGTGAGGCCTAATCCAAAGATCAGTCCAACTTACACCGTGCTCTGAATAAATTTTGGAATAGGGTGACGCATTGAATAGTTGTTTTTATGAATTGGTCTTTGGACAATGATTGTGTTAGGATTTGTATTGATTAATTCTTGTTAAGAGTACATTCTATTAAGTGAATTGAATTAAGATTTATCATTCTTGAACTATGGGTGGAATGTGGTAACCCATTAAGGGAATAAGGAAACATGCTGAGACAGAAAATGAGACACACTTATTCTGATATGAGAGGCTTGTGTCCGAGGTAAGCATCCGGACGAGTAGATTAGCATGACTGAGCATGTGTGTGAGCACTTGGAAATGAGTAGCTCATGCCTGAGGTGAGCATCCAGGCGAGAAGTATAGATTGAGTACACAGATAGGTATGGCTCATGTATATACAACTGGATGTATGGATGTGAGTACACAAATAGGTATAATGAGATGTTCATATGGCTGGGTGTACAGTACATGGATTTCTAGGGTCCATTGCAGGTCATGACTGGAAGGGCAAAAATAAGACCCTCTATCATATGTGTACATGTATGCATATGAGTGATAGACTACAGATATATAGACATGATACGTGATATACGGATGCGCTTTGGGTAGGATGTGAGAGACACCGAGGTGAGATAGTATATGATGATATGTCATAGGTATAGCACTGCATGATGCAGAAATTTGTATTAAATTATACAGTATGGAATTATGGAGTTGAAGGTATATGCTTGTGCCCGTACTTTGGAGACTTTAACTCTAGTGTTATGGCTTGATATTTTTCCTTTTGAGCACTTAGGTTTATTCTTTGACGTTTTGTGATTGAATGCTTGTTTAACGTGGTCACTGTGAGTTGTGAGGGAATGCCCATTGGGCAGGGTCTAAGATAGATTAGTTTGAGCTACTTGTGGGTTATCAGTGCGGGTGTAGGGTTGTTTAGCTAAGGAATGTAGATTTGGGAGTTGTAAATGGTAACAGGACCACTTAAATGATGGTAGTGACCCAATACAGTTAAATATCGTGGAAGGGTTAAATGAGTAGGAAAATAATTGAAAAGGGTTAGCTAATTATGTTTTAGTCAATAAATGAGCCTTGGATGACTAGAACGGACTTAGTTACTAGTAATTGGTGTAGGAATGAATAAGGTGTTTTCATAAGGTTTAAATGGTGGGTTGAAAAAGGGAATGGCTAGTGAAACCGAGCTATTGCCTAGATAGGGCATTTCTATAGCGAACTCAATCCTGTTGCCGCGAGATCACTGAAGCGAGAAAGTATTCGCTGCAGCGAGATAAGAAAACAAAATAGTGGTTTGTGGTTGATGGCTAGGGTCTTGAGGGAAAGGGATATGGATATTGTTTAAATTATATGAACTAATGAATTGATAGATGCACTTGATAGGATATAATTATAAGTTGGAATTGTTGTTAGAATTGGTTAATCGATTGTATGTTGATTATATACTATTGCGTGAACTAATGCTAGTCAGCCGATGATGCATACCAGTATGTGTGGTGTATTGATACTACTTTGATACACCTTTTTGGGTGTAGGTTGTGGCAGATATTCAACATCAGCTCTCGCATTTCATCCACCGGCAAAGCTGTGTCTTTTATTTATTAGTATTTCATATAGAGCTCTTGTATCTGCTAGATATTGGGAGTTAAGATTCTTAGGATGCATTTTTATTGATATTTCAAGGAAAATGTTGATTTGTGCGACTTAATGAGAATTTTAAATATTAAATTCATTGTTCTAAATTGGGGTTCTTCTATCAGGTTAGAGTCGATGTAGGTGCCTACACGACTTGCCCATTTGGATTGTGAGAAGTTGGTATCAGAGCGTCTAGATTACCGGTCTTACAAGTACAAGATCAATGTCGAGTAGAATCCTATGGAATGGTATGCAGATTTCCACATCTAATCTTCAGAAATCTATGAGGTATTTAGGAAGTCTTTCACATTATTCCTTCCTATCATACCGTTCTAACGTGTCGACTGCATTGGTTGAGTCCAATTGGTATCTCGATGGGCTTAATTGGTATCTGGCGATGTGAACTATGGAGGACATGAGATAAACTGGTAGGTGGAATTGACTTAAGTTGATCGGATGGACGAAAGTCCCTACAAGTAATTTGTTTAGCGAGGTTTGCCACAATGAGGTATGTCTCTCCACAACGGACTCACTATCATGAGAAGTGGACTGCCACAGCGGTTCCGTTGCAATGGAAGGTCAATCGCTACAGCAGACAGCTACTAGGAAAATTCCAAAAAATCTTGATTTAAAAGGAAACAACAAATATATTGGTTGCAATACAAACAAGAAATACAAATACAGGCAAACAACGACAAAGTATAATAGAAAAGGGCTAAGCAGGGCCATTGTCATTCGGATGCCAAATGGCACCCGTATAACAAACATGAATTAAAACGAGTATCGAAAAATAGGAAAGGGAAAGTGAAACTATCTTACAAGCCCCAACAGGAGCCAACCAAACCAGTTAATAAGCAGGGAAGTATGAGAGGGGAAACACTACGGCCAGGGCTAAGTGAAGGCCTCGTCACTGCCATCTCTAGGATCATCAGCCACCTCATCCCCAAACTAGCTGAGGAATGAGAAGTTCACTTTGGTCACCTGCGGTGTGTGTGATCTGGGGGAGAGGGTCTTCAAGATCTTCTTGATCCCCCTTCCACATGCAGATGAAGAGCTTGTCTTGGGAGCGTTGCTTACTCTTCTCCTTCTCCAAATCCTCGCGGATATCTACGTGGGCCTAGGCCGAGGCAGCAATCGCCCCTTGCATCCCCTCTAGGTCCGCAACAGGTGTTCTGGTTGGCTTGCAATTGGATGGAGGTCTAGGCACCCCTCCCAACAGCTCACGCATGACAGCCATCTCCAACTCAATCCGCACAAAGGGACCCACTGCCTAGAAGTGCTTCCCCACCATCTCAATTGCTGGAAGTAGTCTTTCTCTTCTTTCTATCCCTCCTAGCTACTCCCTTTACCCTCAAAGGATCGAAAGGCACGTCACAAGCCATAATGGCATCCCTGGCCTCCCTATGCACCTTGGCCTGTTTGCACAGCAGGGTAATGAGATAGGGAAAAGGCAGGCCAGTGATGGCCTTGGATGAAAAGTACCTCCACTCCTTCAGAATGTGCGACCCACATTCACTTGCACCCCGCTTAGAATATAGGCCATTATCACGTAGGCTAGGTCATGTCAGTGACATTGGTGGATGGGCAGATCCTTTGGGACACCAAATTTAGCCACCTCATGGCCTCCATCGTAAAGTGAGTACCCTGAATGCCAGTCCAGGTGATGCCCCAATTAGTCGAAGCCCTGTGCTCCTCTACCACTAAGGTGTCCACCAGACACTACCCATTCCCAGCTATGTTCTAGGCCCTCAGCTCATCCTCAAGAGGGTTTGGCAGACCCAAAGACTCATTACTAGCAGCTGTAGTCAACGAAATTTGCCTCTCTCAAATATAGGCAACCAGATCCGAGCGATTCCAAACCACAATGGGGAGGTTGGCATAAAACTCTATTTTCTCTAATTTAAGCAAATATCGAACAAGGGATAGACTTATCCACTCCCTACCAACCATTTTCCACCCTGATAGATTCTGAATTCGAGTATGGAAAGCTCAAAGAAATCAAACACCACTCTACCCACACCCCACTATTTCTAGCTTGAAACCCCCCCTCCCCGTGAAAATAGCCTATAGTACGCAGAGAATGATTCAAATGACCTAAGGATATAAAAACAAGTAGCATGCTTCGTAAATTTACTCCCACAATACCAAAAAGATATTGGGTCTTCCCCACCCCGAAACAACCCCAACTCAATCCAAATGACATGGAATAGGCAACCAACACGAGGAGAATAGTATAATAAAGTGGTAGGAACGAAGATTACATGAGAAAAGTTGAGAAAATTGCCGGGAGTTGAGAGAATTTGCACAAGTTTGAAGTGAAAAGTGAGAATGAAACTCAAAACGGTCGATTTTGGACTCTAAACTATCTTTTATTTCGCTGCAGCAGACTGATTTCCATTGCGGAGAGACTGTTGTGGCAAAATATGAATCTCTATAGCGGATGGCTTAAAATAGTAACATTTTAAATTCTCTCGTGGGTCCCCCATATTTTTTGTCCCGCTAAAGGAATGCCTTGGGACACATAGGCCACGAGTAAATGTCATAAGCCACAAAAGAGAAATTCAAAAGACTCGGATTTAGGCGGTTCGAGCCAATAGGAGCTAGAAAGTAGGGGTGGAAGTGCGCAAAAATTGCTTCCGGCAATAATATAAGGGGAAGTGAAATAGGTAATAACACACTACGTGATATGTCTTAGGACCTCGAGACAAGGGTTTAATGGAAATACTAGTCTAATAATCTAGGAGCAATATTGATGATGACCATAGTGTCAATTTAAAGCATCAAAACTATGACCCGGTGTCAAGGTAAATAGTGGATAACTGAAAACCCTAGCCTATTTCGTGGGGCCATTCAGGGACACATATATTTTTAATTGGAATCTGATGTAACTATCCAGCCGATCGTTATAGCACCTTAACAATATAAATGTGGAAAAATTTAAAGTTTTGGCAAGTATGGGTTATGTTTGTTGACACCCAATTTTGACCTCCCTACGCCTTTATAGGCTGCATATAT
>JACEIK010008184.1:9827-24003 GCA_018107945.1 Datura stramonium
TTAGAGGAATGGGTCCAGTCCCTGTGGGTTCGACATTTCGGTTCTTAAAAAGAGCCACTATATTACTTGCACGACCCGTACACTTGCGGGCACGTCAAGTACTAAGGAGGATTTTAGTACTTGATGCTCGAGCTGAATTGGAAGGGAATAAGTGTGGGTCTCTAGCCATCATATCTGCTTCAACTTCCTGCGTAGCTCCTTCTACCTGCTGATTTCTCCACAAGACTTTGACTGAAGCTACCTCCTTGTTCCTATGCTTACAAACCTGACAGTCAAAGATTTGAACTGGGACCTCTTTGAAAGAGAGACTATCTCTCACTCCCACACTGTCCAATGACACAACGGAAGTTGGATCACCAATGCACTTCTTCAATAGTGACACATGGAATACTTGGTGCACAGATGCCAACTCTAAAGGTAATTCCAGCTCATAGGCTACCTGGCCAATTCGCTTCAGAATTTTGTAGGGTCCCACATATCTCGGACTGAGCTTTCCTTTCTTCCCAAGTCTCATCACCTCTTTCATGGGTGAAATTTTTAGATTAACCTAGTCATCCACTACAAACTCCAATTCTCTACTCCTCACATCAGCATAAGATTTCTGATGGCTCTGAGCTGTTTTCAATCTTTCTCTGATGAGCTGTACTTTCTGCATAGCTTCATAAACTGAGTCTGGCCCAATTAAAGTAGCTTCACCAACCTCAAACCACCCGATAGGAGATCTACACCTCCTACCATACAATGCCTCAAGCTGGGCCATCTGGATACTGAGTGGTAGTTGTTGTTGTACACAAACTCAACGAGACGCAAGTAATCATCCCAACTTCCCTTGAAATCGATCACGCATGCCCTCAACATAGCTTCTAAGGTTTGAATAGTCTGCTCATCTTGTCCATCTGTTTGTGGGTGAAAAGTTGTGCTGAGCTTGACCTGGGTGCCAAGTCCCTTCTAAAAGCACTTTTAGAAGTGAGAGGTGAACTGGGTACCTCTGTCTGAGATAATGGACAAGGGCACCTCATGAAGTCTGACCAACTCCGAGATATAAAGCCTAGCATAGTCCTCAGCTAAATCTATAGTTTTAACCGGGAGAAAGTGTGCTTAGTCATCTGGTCTACTATCACCCAAATTGAATCATGCTACCGACGAGTCTGAGGTAAACCCGTAATAAAATCCATATTATTTTTTTCCAGTTCCATGTGGGTATGCCGATATCCTAAGTCATACCTCCCGGTCTCTGGTGTTCTACTTTGATTTGCTGGAAGTTTGGGAACTTAGCTAAATTCAGCGATGTCTCTCTTCATTTCATTCTACCAGTAAATATCCTGTAAATCCCTATACATCTTAGTAGCCCCTTGGTGGATGGAATATATCAAAATGTGTGCTTTAGCCAATATCTTCTGTCTCAAATCACCCACATCTGGTACGCACAATCTACCCTAGTAACAGAGTACACCATCTCCCCCTTGGGAGAAAGCCTCCTTCTTTTCTAAGAACTACCTCCTTCAGTTTAAGAAGTATGGAATCTTCATCCTTCCTTGACTTAACTTCAACTACCAATGAGGAATCTGATCCACTCTACACCACTACTCCACCCCCAGTTGTATCAACCAGTTGTATTCCTAATTGAGTTGATCTGTGGATATCCTTTGCCAGCTCCTTTTTATCTTTCTCAACATGATCCATGCTCCCCATAGACACTCTTCTTAGGGCGTCAGCCACCACATTGGCTTTGCCCGGGTGATAAAGCACGCTTATGTCATAGTCCTTCAGTAGCTCCAACCACCTTCTCTGACGAAGATTTAGGTCTTTCTGACTGAACACATACGAACATTCTTTAAGGAGATAACCAAGTTGTCGACAACCAAAATAGCCCTCTTGACCATGAAGAAACTCCTTTGGATGGTTCTTGCCACACTTAGTGCAAGCTGGGTAGTGATTGCTAGTGTTGTAGCCCTGGGATTGAGACCCAGATGCTCCACCCCTCCAATCCTTGCGAGACCGAAAGGTAGGGGCGCTGGCTGAACTAGGTGTTGGAGCCCGCTGCTGTGGGTGGCTACTATTGTCAGATCTCTAATGGCTATAATCTGACTGGCTGGTTCTTGCCCATTTACTCTCCCGCTCCAAATCTTTTACTTTTTCTACCTCGATTTGCTGAGAATGAACTATGAGGCTGGAGAGATCAATGTCCTTGATAAGCATTGCTATCCTACACACCTTAAGGACCAAATTCGAAACTCCATTCACAAACTTCAGCATGCGAGCCCTTGGCTCGGCTACCATCTCTGGAGCATATTTAGACAACCTGGTAATCTCCAGTGCATATTCTTCTACTATCATGTTTCCCTGCTTCGGGTTCATGAATTCTGCCACCTTAGCCTCCCGGAGCTCCCGAGGAAAGAATCTATCTAGGAAGGATGTAGTGAACTCCTCCCATTCCATAGGTCCTGCTCCCGCTGGTCTCCCCTCCTTCCACTGTTCATACCAGATCTGGGCTACCCCTTTCAGCTGATAGGCAGCCAAGTTGGCACTCTCCAAAGAATTGACACCCATGATTCGGGTGGTCTTTCTAATCTCATCTATGAACTCCTGTGGGTCCTCTCCCATATTAGACCCGTGGAAAATTGGAGGTTTCATCCTAGTGAAGTCCCAAACTCGGGAAGCTGCTGCAGACCCATTATTGTTGATCGGAACCACTTGCTAGTTCACTTGGTTGGTAACTGTCCGTGCGAGCAGCTGGATAGCTGCCCTGAACTCTATGGTGGACACTGAGTCATCCTAAGGGGCGGTTGGAGTTGGTGGGGCAGGTTGGTGAGCGTTATCGACTCTTATTCCTTTACCACATTGTGGAGGCATGATTCCCTAAAACAAAACAAAGAATGAGTTAGGAGAACGACTCTGGAATTGAATTTCAACGCACGATAAAGAGTATGAACAAAAGGGAGTTTTCCTAATAACATCTCGTAGCCTCCCCGTCATAAGTGTGGCGCATTTCACACCCATGAAAAGGACTCTACTCGATGCAGCTTTCAGACATCCGAGGAGACTCAAAACCTAGTGCTCCGATACCAAGTTTGTCATGCCCTGAGTCTACACCATGGAAGAGACACAATACTTGGAGTCACAAGTAACTCCATGTCAACCCATGGTGTATCATAACACTGACATTCTGAGACATTATAGCGGAAGATTTCACATAATAATATAAAACATTTATGAAAACAAAGTTGAATAAAAAAGTTTAAATCAACTGAAACAAAGTTGAAAGTCTGAAACCATGTATGTGTATGAAAGCCAACTACAACTGATGAGTTGCTGGGATAAGCCCCATCTAACTTCAAGTCTAAATAAAAGAAAATAGAACTGAATAAAATAATTCTTGTCCTCGAAAATGAGGACTCGCCAATGCTGCAGCTGAAATCTTCTGAGAGTAATCGGCTAACGAGGCTGTGACCGAGATCCTACAACTGTATCATAAAATGATACAACATAAAAGGTATGCGTCAGTACTTTGAATATACTGAGTAAGTGATAAAAACATACACAAGGAATAAAATAACTAAACTGAAAAGACATGCAATGACCAACTGAAAATACTAAAACTGAATAATTGTAATATACTGAGGTGATCAAACTGACCCTGTATAATAGTCAAAGAAATGCTCTAAATCTGAGAGACTAATCTAAAGTATCGTATAGAACTGATCTGATAAGTGGGAGAGTCTATAACCGACATATAACCACGTGAGCTATACATGGAGTCCGATGTATACACCCCATCGATAGGACCCAATATACCTTGCCAGGGTATAAAGGCATGAACTGAGTGATCACAGGTCTGGGCCATAAGGCCAATAAATATAACCTACAGTGGCAATGTAGTTCTGGGAACCTGGGTGCACTGGAACCCCGGTCAGCTTGGTGAGAAGTCCTACTCTCACTGGATAGTCCTGGACTGTCTACTAAGCTGATAGCTCGAAACTGGGGCCAAGACTTCAACTGAGTCAGGGATACTGTTTGAGAGTACCCTGAAAGTCTTATCGGACCAGATTCTTTAACTGGGTTCTAAGACTGGTCAGAACTGCTTATCTGGAAGCGTCGCAACCGTCTAAAGAACAAACTGTAATATGAAGCTGGGGTCCTAAGGCTTGTCAGAGCTGCTTATCTGGAAGTGTCATGACCACCTAAAGAACCACTAAAACGTAATACTAAGTCTAATACTGATAACTAGGAGGCACTATTGACACCTTGAGAATTTTTGTAGTCAAGTTGATCAGCTGACATTTCTTACTAACACTGAGTATTCTAACATTCTAACTGACACTAAACTGACATACATCTGACTGATGTTTCAATACAAACTAACAATATGGGAACTCCCAACATTGAAAGAATCATGCAATTTCGATAAATAAATCAATTATGAAAGACTCAAGTTTTTCTGCATTCAAGAGTTAGGGCTAGAATTCACTTTACAGGGACAAGCAACAACATAGTCACAAACTGGTGGAAAAATATCTACAATCAGCATAAATAATATTCCACATGAATTAAATAAAGTATGACATGTAATTTCTTCACATCAAAAAGTTTCAGGGCTAGAACTGATAGTTAAGACAGAGAAGATTTTTAGGGACACATGGGAAGAACTATTCCCTTGTTGAATTCTCACATACCTGGATAAGAATTACTAGAGAAAATCCCAGATAAAATTCTGAGAAGACAATCGTCTGCCTTAGCTTCTACTCTGAACTTCCTGACTGTTCTACGCTTAGATTTTGAGGGGAAGAGTGAAAGTGAAGGGGAAAATATCATTCTACCCCTTTAACTCCCTCCTAAACAAGCCAAAAATGATGGGGTTTAAGCATTAAAAAGGTGGGAATTACCAACATACCCCTGGAAGAAAGAACTGAAAATTGGCCGACATGGACCAAAGGGCCTTATAATAGGTTGTTGGTGGAAATCACGACCCATTGAGACCCATTGTTGGTCCTGGGTCCAAACACCATGCTCACTGGAAAGGGACCATGGGAGAATACCACGACTCATTGGAACAACAGACGGGTTGTTGGTACCTCTCGTTAATATAGGCAGGGAAACTAGGCCCTAAGAAAACGGTCAACACAACGACTCATTGGTATCATCGACTCTTGGTCTACATTGTTAGGGCCTAGGACTGGGCGGCAGGTGGTACCAACAGCTCGTTGGTAGGAACCACGAGCCGTTAGTTCCTCTTATTGCCTCAAGGAAGAGTCTGATAGGCTTTTGAACTTGGGATCCAACGGATGATAGGATGACTCATTGTTTCCATCAATGGGTCGTCATATGCCTCGTTGTTTTCCCCCTAAGGAAATCTGCTATGCTGACAACGGCTCAAACAACGACCCATTTGAGCTTACTACAACCCGTTGTCTGGGTCGTTCTGCAATAAAATTTTTGGTTTCCCCTGGCTCTTCTTGCAAGGTCTGAGTCTGGTCCAGGAAAGTTTCGGGGTGTGACAGTAAGGTATGAACACCCTCCCAACCAAGGGTACATGTTGGGCTACATGATGCTCACTTGGAGTATGTCAGTTATGAGAATGTCCTTTCCTCATGTTTTATGTTTCTTCGTGTGTAGGACTTATGATATCATGTTTTAGGATGTATTTTGACCCATTGATTAGTTTTTAAGTTTTATTTATGATTTCAAACCTATTAATATTTATGATTTCATTTTCAAAATATTGGGTCATTATACTTTAGATTATGATGAACAGTTCGTGTTTTATGACTATCTCACGATCATGATTCAAAACATATTGTCCTTACTCTCATGTTCCTATATACTCAGTACATTCAAACTACTGATCGTATACTTTTATGCTATATCATCTCACAATTTACGTTTGGGTGATCCGTCTTATCCCCACTGTTAGATTCACTCTTGCTTCGGTTCAGCCCAGCTCTTGGTTAGTCCTAATTATCTGAGGACGTTAGTTTTTGGTTTATGTCTCTGATGAGTTGGTTTCAGCTTTAAGAATGAGCTTTTGTTTAGTTTTCAACTCATTTAGAAAGGTTTTATGCCTTTTTCTTCTCTATGCAGGAATTTGAAGGAAGCAAAGGCATTGGAAGATTTGAAATTAAAAAGTGCTACTAAAGACATGCTTTTAACCTGCGAAATGTGGATCCGGACTTGCGAAATGCATGTGGAACGCAGTTTCTACTACCTTGCGCCTGCGTTTAGCGGATTGGCACCTACAAAACGTAGGTGAAGTGTAGGTGCAACTGCTAAATAACTGTGAACCACAGATTGGCACCTGACCACAGTTGAAGGGCAAGTGACCCATTTCACTAATGGAAGGGTAAAAATGTCCAAAAAGGGTCCCAAAGCATCTAGAAGCCTCCAAAGGCAATTATGAAAAGATATACAAGAAAGTATAGATATTTATCACCGAAAATTATACACCACATGTCATCAATTCATTCAGACATTCAATTTTAGGGAGAAGTTTTAGACACCATAGAATTGTTGTGATAGAAACTACTTTTCTTTTTCTATTTTCTTTAACCCATTTTGAGAGAATTCCACCATGGTTTTAAGACTTGTGAAGCAATATGATGAATGTTGAGGGAAATCCTCTTGCTATGTTCTCTCTCTCTCTCTCTAAATATGCATAGCTAATTTGCTAACTAGGGGTGTGTGCATTGTAGGTTTATAAATTGTTATACCCCGGAAGCCCAAAGGTCATACCCGGGAGTTGAAACGGAGAAAAACTGAAATTCTACACCAGGTCACATAACAGGTCGTTAGGTGACCCGTGAGGAGAGACCACGAGTCGTGGAGTGACTCGTGGTCAAGCAAGGAATTGTCATGCTCTGGGGAAGACTCATTCCCGCTCTACATTGATTCATGAAAATCGATCAAAGTCACATTGGGTTTTAATTCAAATCTTGTGGAATTTTAATGATTTACCAGTGGGTTGTTTTAAATTGTGATTTAAATTATATTTTATCGATTTTGATCAGATTGTACAACTATTTTGATTATCAAGTTATTGATTTTGATTTCTACTAAATTAAGCCTAACTATGTAGGATCTATGATGAATTGATTTATGATCTTCACTTCAATTGTTGATATTTATGAGCCCAGCATGATTTATGATTTTAAATATGGATTTATTCAATTACCCATCATGATTTGATGATTCTCAAGCTATATGTATGATCTTCAAGTATGCATGAAACCTACGATTTATAAATTATGTTTTGGTCGACTCACGAGCCTTATGTCATGGCTAGTTCATGTATGCATGATTATTTTTATGATTATCATGATTTAACATGCCCATGAATTAATGCATGTTATACTATGAGCACTATAAATGTTTTGGGAGTAGTATCAAACACCGAGTAGGTTCGGGGCCTAGGTTCTTCCCCGGATCTCATAAACTACGTGCCATCATAGGTATGATTGAACCTCCTTTGTGACTGTCCCTGGCCCAAATGGCCCTTTTCATGGTGATATCACACTTTCATGGTCCTACTCTTGGCAAGGTACGGACACCCTCCCGACTAGGGTTACAAATCGGGCTTCATGTGTGCTCATATGGGGTATGTCAGTTAAGAGAATCTCCCACTGTTCCTCATGATTTATTCATATCTATGATTATGTATATTGGCTCAAGTTATGTTTAATACGTCTTTCCTCTCATGATTATGATTTCGATTGTATAACGAATGTCTTTGAAAACCTTGAGCACTATGATATGTTATGTTATGATATTTATGATATGAGCATGATGTCCTACTCTTATGCTATTTTATGAGCTTTCACATATTTTAATGTCCATTCTACTTACCTTGCATGCTCGGTACATTTCACGTACTGACCTCATACTTTCTATGTTGTATCATCTTATGATACAGGTTCCAACTCTCATGCTCATCCTCGTATCTAGATCATATCAGAGTGCACTTTCAGCTTATTTGTGAGTCCTCATGTTCCGAGGACTGTTTGACAGACATTCATCCTACTTATATGTTTCAGTACTTGTCCAGGTTAGTTGAAGTGTTGTCCTATCAACCCATCGTATGTAGTAGAGGCTTTCAAATAGTATGTAGTACTCAGCTTGCGTGTATGTCTAAAGATTTACTTACGTTACGATATGTTATGATTATGATTACATTTTTGCTATGCCTTGTGATTTTCTTCCGCTTATAATGAATGAAGTTAGGTGTATTCCTATGCCATGGGTCGACTTGGGGCCTCTCAGGGTTCCTAGTCCCATGTTACGATCTGAGCCTCTGTTCGGGTCATGACAAACTTGGTATCAGAGCCATAGGTTTGAAGTTTCCTAGGGTGTCTGTAAGCCACGTTGTGTAGAGTCTTTTTCATCGGTGTTAAATGCACCACACTTATGACGAAGAGGCTACGAGACATTTAGGAAATGTTTCCTTCTTTCATGATCTATGTCGTGCAATGAAAAGTCCTTCTATCCTTCTAACTCGTGCTATTCGCGATTGCAGAATGATGGCTCCCAGAAGAATGAACGACAGGAGAAACGGGAACGGTGAAGGCCATGGAGATGGCAATGATCATGGGCATCAGCAGGCCTCACCTTTTCAGGAGCCCCAGGAACCAGAGCCAGTTGCCCACGCTGAGTTTCAAGCAGCTATCCAGATGTTGACGCAGGCCTTGACCGCTCAGGTCAACCAACAGGCTGTTGCGCATATTCCAGAGAATGGCAATACGACAACAGCCCAGATTAGAGACTTCTTGAGGATGAACCCTCCGGAGTTCCTTGGGTCTAAAGTGGATGAGGATCCTCACGATTTCTTCGAGGAGATTCTAAAGATCACCAAGGTTATGGGGGTGAGCAATGGAGATTGTGTTGATTTGGCCTCCTATCATCTTAAGGGGGTGGCCCATATATGGTTCAAATAGTGGAGAGATGCTAGGGCAGTGGGTGCAGGCCCAATCGATTAGGAAGAGTTCCCACACAACATTCTTGGATTGATTCTTCCCTCGGAGATGAGAGAGCAAAAGGCAGCCGATTTCATTAACTTGAAATAGGGTTACATATCCGTTCAGGAGTACACATTGGAGTTCACCCGTTTATCCAAGTATGCGCCAGAGTTGGTGGCGGACCAGAGGGCTCGGTTGAGTCATTTTGTACATGGAGTGGCGATCTATCTGGATAAGGACTACAGGATCGCCATATTGCATTGGGATATAGATTTTCCTCGTATTGTTTTACATGCTCAGCAGATGGAGTCGGTGTATCAGAGGCGGAGAGAGGCCAAGAGGGCAAGGATCGACAGTTACGGGACTTCTCAAGTCAGATCAGGGGGTGAACAGTGTCAGTGTCTATTGCTTCTGCACCATCATCGGCCAATACGCCATCTAGATTCCAAGGGGATCGGAGGAGAAGGGCTCCAGATTCGAGAGACCAGGGTAGCATGCAGGTAGAGCACACTTTCCCAGCTTATGCGAAGTGCGGCAAGAATCATCCTGGGAAGTGCCTATTCAGCTCGGATGCTTGTTTCGGGCATGGCAAACCCGAACACAGACTCAGGGATTGCCTTTCAGCCAGATCAGGAGTCGGTGGAGCTCGTATGCCAGCATCCAGTTCTGCCGCTCCAGCAGCACGTCCCCCTTAGTAGGGTGCCTCGACTAGTTTAGTCAGTGATTAGCGCCAAAACAGGTTTTATGGTTTAGCACCCCGTCAGGTGCAGGAGGTCTCCCCAGATGTGGTCATTGGTATGTTGCGTGTTTTTCATATTGATGTTTATGCTTTGCTAGATCCGGGAGCTACCTTGTCTTTTGTGACTCCTTATATTGCTAGTGGATTTGGAGTTAGTCCCGAGACTCTGTCAAATCCATTTTAAGTTTCTACTCCTATCGATGATTTGATTGTAGCTAGACGGGTGTATAGAGGATAGCCAGTCACTATATTGCATAAAGTCAGCTCCGCAGACCTTGTAGAGTTAGTCATGACTGACTTTGATATTATTCTTGGCATGGATTGGTTGTATGCATTTTATGCTTTTGTAAATTGTAGAACTCGTGCGGTGGAATTTCATTTCTCGGGCGAATCAGTTTTGGAGTAGAAGGGTAGTTCGACTATACCAACAGGTTAATTTATTACATATCTTAAGTCCCGAAAGATGATTTCTAAGGGTTGCATGTATCATCTAGTTAGGGTTAAGGATGTCGAGTTTGAGGCCCCGACCATCCAATCGGTTCCGGTGGTGCGTGAGTATCCAAAGGTCTTTCCCGATGATTTGCCAGGTGTTTCTCCCGAGTGGGAGATTGATTTTGGTATTGACCTTCTACCTGATACACAGCCTATATCTATCGCTCCTTACAGGATGGCTCCAGCCGAGCTAAAATAGTTGAAGGATCAGTTAAAGGACCTATTAGATAAAGGCTTCATCAGACCGAGCAAGTCTCTGTGGTGTGCACCAGTTTTATTTGTCTGGAAGAAGGATGGTTCGCTTTGGATGTGCATTGACTATCAGAAATTGAACAAGGTCACCATTAAGAACAGGTATCCTTTACCCAGGATCGATGATCTGTTTGATCATCTTTAGGGTGCCAAGTGTTTCTCAAAGATAGATCTCAGGCCCGGGTATCATCTGCTCAGGGTTCAAGAGGGCGATATCCCCAAGACAGCCTTCAAGACATTGTATGGATATTATGAGTTTGTAGTTATGTCTTTTGGACTAACGAATGCTCCTGCAGCTTTCATAGACCTGATGAACAGGGTGTTCAAGCCGTATCTAGACATGTTCGTGATTGAGTTCATTGATGACATACTTATATACTCTCGGAGCGAGGAGGAGCATGCTGCTCACTTGAGAATAGTGCTTTAGACTCTCAAGGATCGCCAATTGTATGCCAAGTTCAGCAAGTGCGAGTTTTGGTTGTACTCCGTGGAATTTTGGGGCCATGTGGTATCGAGTGAGGGAATAAAGGTAGATTCTCAGAAAATCGAGGCGGTGAAGAATTGGCCCAGATCGGTGAGTCCCTCAGATATTTAGTGTTTCTTGGGCCTAGCAGGCTACTACCATAGATTTATTGAAGGTTATTCATCAATTGCAGCACCCTTGACCAAGTTGACTCAAAAAAAGGTGAAGTTTCAATGGTCAGAGGCTTGTGAGAAGAGCTTCCAAGAGTTGAAGGCTCGACTCACTACTGCACCGGTGTTGACCCTACCTGAGGGTACTGATGGTTTTGTTATATATTGTGATGGTTCTAGAATCGGGATCGAGTGTGTTTTTATGCGGCGAGGAAAGGTGATGAGCATATGCCTCTAGACAATTGAAGGTTCATGAGAAGAATTACCCAACCCATGATCTTGAGTTGGCAACGGTGGTGTTCGCATTGAAGATATGGCGACATTACTTATACGGAGTCCATGTGGATGTGTTTACGGACCACAAGATCGTGCAATACGAAAGATCTCAATCTTTAGCAAAAGAGATGGTTGCAGTTACTAAAGGACTATGATATGAGTGTCCTTTACCATCTGGGTAAGGCTAATGTGGTAGCGGACACACTTAGCAAGATCTCTATGGAGAGTGTGTCCCATGTGGATGAGGGAAAGAAGGAGCTGGTGAAAGATGTCCATCGACTTGCAAGATTGGGAGTTAGGTTAGTCGACTCAACCGATGGCGGTGTTGTCATGCAAAACGGATCAGAATCGTCCTTGGTGAATGACGTGAAAGCTAGACAAGATGAGGATCTGATGTTGTTAAAGCTGAAAGAAGTCGTTCGAAGTTAGAACATGGAGGTCTTCTCCCAAAGGGGAGATGGTGTGCTTCGGTACCAAGGTCGCTTCTGTGTTCCTGATGTTGATGATTTGAGGAGTGGGATATTGCATGAGGCCCATGGATCTAGGTATTCTATCCATCCAGGTGCCACCAAGATGTATTGTGACTTACGAGAAATCTATTAGTGGGATGGAATGAAGAAGAATATTGCAAAATTCGTAGCGAAATGCCCAAACTATCAGCAAGTAAAGGTCAGGAGGCGCACTTAGGAAATTATCATTCCCACTTGGAAGTGGAAAGAGATTAATATGGATTTCATTACAGGCCTACCTCGTACTCGACAAAACTATGATTCTATTTGGGTGGTGGTAGAAAGATTGACCAAGGCTACACATGTCCTACTGGTGAAAACCACAAACTCAGTGGATGATTATGCCATATTGTATATCCGAGAGTTAGTTCAACTAAATGGAGCGCCCTTGTCCATTATTTCGGACCGAGGTACTCAGTTTACCTCCCAGTTTTAGCGGTCTTTTCAGAAGGGGCTTGGGACTCAGGTAAAGCTCAGTACGGCCTTCCATCCACAGATGGATGGCCAAGCGGAACGAACAGTCCAGACTCTCGAGGACATGTTGAGAGCATGTGTGATGGACTTCAAAGGTAGTTGGAATGATCACTTGCCCCTGATTGAGTTTGCTTATAATAACATCTATCACTCTAGCATCCAGATGACACCGTTCGAGGCTCTTTATGGGAATAGATGTAGATCTCCCATCGGATGTTTTGTGGCTGGTGAGGCAGCTATGATAGGGCCAAATTCGGTTCATGAGGCTATGGTGAAGGTTCAGTTGATAAGGGACAGGCTAAAAACCGCTCAAAGTCATCAAAAGTCATATGCGGATGTGAGGAGGAGAGAGTTGGAGTTCGAGGTGGATGATTGGGTATTTCTGAAGGTATCTCCCATGAAGGGAGTCATGCAGTTTGGAAAGAAAGGAGAACTCAGTCCCCGTTATGTTGGTCCCTATCGAATCATGAGAAGAGTTGGTAAAGTAGCATATGAGTTGAACTTGCCCTCAGAGTTATCTTCCATGCATCTTGTGTTTCATGTGTCACTTTTGAAGAAAGTTTTGGGAGATCCAGCTCAAGTAGTTTCGGTGGACAGCGTCGGGGTGAAAGATAGCCTTAGCTATGAGGAGGTCCCGGTGGAGATATTGGATCTTCAGGCTCGGAGGTTAAGGAACAAAGAAGTAGCTTCAGTTAAAGTGTTATGGAGGAATTAGCATATTGAAGGAGCTATGTGGGAAGCCGAAGCGGATATGATGGCTAAATACCCACACTTATTAACTACCGGCTCAATTTTGACTTGAGGTATCAATTTTTCTGTATGACTCGATTTAGTTTTCATGTTCAGTTCATGTGTTCAAGTTTCTTTTATGTGTATGTGAAGCATGAGATCAGTTAAGCTATGTGATATGAATCGGAGGTAGTCATTCCGTGAGTTTTCAGTTTAAACGATCAGTATTTGAGTATGGTAATTTCATATTGTTGTTTTCTGTGTGTTTTCCAATATTGGAGGATGAAATTTTCCAAGGGGGAGATATTGTTATACCACGGAAGCCCAAAGATCAAACCTGACAGTTGAAACAGAGAAAAACTATAATTCTGCACCAGGTCACATAATGGGTCGTTAGGTGAACCGTGAGGAGAGACCACGAGTCGTGAAGTGACTCATAGTAAAGCAAGGAATTGACATGGCCTGGGGAAGACCACGGGCGTGACCACGAGTCATGGTCAGACCACACGACTCATGAGGTTACTCGTGGCCTGTACTGGGTGCTTGGCAAGTAGTGTTGGGCAGTGGGGATCACGGGTGGTGACCACGAGTCATGGTCAGCCACCACGATTCGTGGGGTCCCCTGTGATTTTTTGGGCAGTGCACATCACGACTCAAGGCCACAAGTCGTGGCCAGTGGGGAAGAATCATTGAGTCCCTCATTGGGACCCCCTAGCAGTTAATTTTCTTCAAATTAGTAAGGGCCTTTTCGTAATTTCTAAGTTCCTAAAGCCTAAACTACGTCGTTCTAGCCTATGAAAGGTGGGTTTTAAAGGGGAAAAATTATCCGAAGTCTTCATTTATGCATGCAAGAGAATAAAGAGGTCATCAAAGGGTAATTCAAGGTTTTCTTCTTCAATTCCTTTTTGGGAATTCAAGGGAGAGTAAGATTCAGCTATCTTCAGGAATGTAGGGTTACGAATGGGTGTTTCCGTTCACACCCATGCCCACTCTCCATTGATTCATGAAAATCTATCAAAGTCCACATGGGGTTTGTCACGCCCGCCTTGGGGGGTATGACTGGCACCTGGTGCCCTAGAAGGACCTGGACTACTAACTGGTGGGCCGAGGCACATCTGGTGCCTGGCTAG